>JAEVFF010000364.1:395601-428462 GCA_018901945.1 Pugionium dolabratum
ACAAGAAAATGTTTGTACCTGAACAGGAGTGAAAGCCAGGCTTGATGTCAACCCAGAAGTAGTAGCACCGCCTGCATACTGTCTTTCTTTGAGCCTGAAAAGCAATTGATAAACATTTCCCAATGAGGACGCACAGGAGATATGATGGAAGAAGAAGACAAGATCATTAAAGATTAATCTACAGAGTACAAAACCAGAAAGAAACATGAGAAATGGAGGAACATTTACTTTTTAGCGACCTTAGCATTAAGTTTCAGCTTGCTGGGAACACTTGATACACGCAGCCTGTTGCTTCCAGCCTGGCCAAGCATTCCATATCCTTCACCTAATCCATCACCTACCATCATGAAAAACATTTATTAGACTAAGTGCTTTAAAAATGGACATTAACAAGTAGAGGCACAAAAACATTATTACCTAGAGAGCTCTCTTCTGGTGTACCAAATGCCATCCTGTTGGCAAGCTTCCTCATGTCTGTTACTGCATACCTGATTTAAAGAGAAAGGTAAGAATACAACAAGATGAATACCGATGAATAGAATTCTATCTACAGTCATCAAGGACACAGAGTAGGATGAAAAAAGGCTACCTTTCTTTCATTTTTCTTAGACGGCGACCACCTCTTCTTTTTTTCGGCTCAGAATCAGGAACAGGAAGTGGCTTAGGCTGCCTTGCAGGAGGAGGTTCTTGCCACTTCTCAATCTTCTTGCGGATTTCCTCCCTGAAAGCTTTTCCATTTGTTCCCGATGGGTCTCCTCTAGTAGCATCAACTCGTGCTGCCAAAGTTGATTTTGCAGCCAAGAGCCTGCTAGCACGCATCCGAAGACCAGGAGGAGTGCTTTGGAAAATCTCTGTCTGCTCCAGATAACCAACACGGGACTGTGACGTTGCAGTAGAGAACCCAGCAAGGTTTTTCCTCTTGTGGCCAAGAACTTGCACATTACAAGCAGGCATTTTAGCAAGTGCTGACAAACCTCCAGCAGTACCCATGAGCTTGGCTGCGACAGCACTCCCAACAATGGCAGAAAGATTTGGTGCGATAGATCCCATTTTACTTTCAACAAAATCAAGAACCTTCTTTCGTGCGGAATCAAGATCTAGGGCCCGATCGCAAGCAGCTATCGTCTTTTGCAGGACATCCTCTGGCAGTGGGTTCCCTTTCGTGGTTAAAGCAGTAACTGAAACAACCATGATAATAGCAGATGGAAGAAGGCCTTCAAGATCAACAAGGGTTAAATCCGTCTCATTGCCAATTTTTTTCACAACACGGGCATAATCGATTGGGTGATGTACCAGGGACTCAAGCTCTTGGAACTTAAGTCTGTATTTGTCGCGGATAAAGTTGTGGACAATGACAATTTCATTCTCAATATCAACTGAGAGCTGATTGCAATCCACGATAAGCTTGTACTCAGGATCATCTTCTAATACAGTTCCTTTCTCTGCTCCATCAGAATCCTTTCCGAGAGCCTCCTCCACTTTCTGCATTATATCAGCATATCTCTGACTTTTCTGTAGCTTAGAAACGCTATCGAGATCATCATAGTTAAGGGTCTCTAAGTCTGCCATGTCCATGTCAATATCTTCCTCCTCATTTCCAGCATCACCATCATTCTCTTCCTGAATATGGATAGTTGAACAAACTACAATTAAACCTTATAGTTCCTCCAAGTGAATATTATCTATCTAAAAAAATGCGGAAACAGATCGTAAATCAAAGTGTTCCACACACTCACCAATTCTGCTTCATTGTCAGATAACTCGTCAAGGTCTGCAAGAAAAGAATCTTCAAGAGTTGCCTACAAACAGATCCAACAAAGTTGCAAGCTTACAATTTTTTAATTATGTTCATAAAATAACACAACAGGATTCAAACAAAGAGAAAGAAGAAAAACAAAAAAAAGAGCAATCCCTAACATCTCAAAAGCCCTAAAATTGAAATTGAACAATTGACAATATGTGTAGAAATCAAAACTAACGGGAATATTGAATCTAAGTGTCAAAACAGCCAAAAGCGAATCAAATATCAATTGAAGATTCGTTACTTAGTGAAAATTTTTGTAAATAATCAACAGAAGATTAACTGTTGAAGAATAGAGCAAGGACAACACAATTCATGAAGAAAAAATAAGAAGCAGAAAATACAATCTCTAAGAACTGAAACAACGAAGAGAATACGGTTAAGGAAACGCTTACCATATCTTCTACTTCGAAGGGAAAAGCTCAGTAATTCTCCTGCGTCATTAAGCGAAACGAAAAAATCCTTATCTCAGAAACCCTAAATTCCAGAAAGCAAGAAATACCATTTAAATACAGTAGGAAAATCAGATGTACCTGAATCCGAAGGAGAAACCCAGATTCGAAAAGAATTTGAAGGAGAGATGCTTGAAAGTGACAAAGAAGTGAATTCTCTTTGAAAGTGAGGAATGCTTTGAAGTGAAATCTTGTGCTACTTCCAAAGTTGGGCCATTTTGGGTGGGCCTTTATCGCAGCTAACTTAGTAAATGGGCTTCTGCGAATTCCTGCTTTGGAATTATATTTCCGCTTTAAATTGCGACCAAAAAAATTCCGGTTCTTGAAACAAACAAATTCCAGTTCTTGAAACAAACAAATTCCGGTTCTTGAAACAAATCTAGTAGATCTCGGATGAGAAGTGAGTTTTATTGCCTTTGCAATATCTATTATTGTGTTTAGGCTAAGATGGTTTCCAATTATAGTGTTTGTTTCTTTGTTCACCGTCGACAGTTATAACTGTGGTGAATACTGCAGTTGCGATTACGGTATATATTATTTGTTTGTCTACTGTCGGCGATTGTGGTTACGGTTGATCGTAGAGTTTTAATCGCATCGTTTTTTAATCAATAGTTAAAAAAAATTATATATGACGCAAGACCCAACGTGTGACCGATGCGATTGATCGTAAGTAGGTACGATAGATAAACGAAAAATAATTTACCATAGCCGCAAGCGTAAAAAATTGCGGCTGACAAACAAACAGAATTTATATATAACCATCAATTATGTATATATTACTAGTAAAAAACCGAATAAAATATCTATTGGTGAATATTTTGTGCTTAGAATTATTGATTGAATTGGTGAATCGTCTATCATAAGCATGTTAAGAAGATTGTTTCAAAAGTTTTTGGTGGATACTTACATATGATATTTTTTAATCGACTGTGTTATATTTGGTTAAGTCAGAAAAGTTCGGATTCGACAATTACGATTATATTCAGAAATCAACTGAATTGGGAGGATCCAATCTAGAAAAGCAAGGATGCGTATTATTATATTGGTAAGCTTCTGTTGGAGGTCAATGTATATGAACGAACACTACCTTGATGCATTGACCTACATGCAAATATTTTGGATTTTCGATTTTTCAATTTTTCATCATGTTCACATCCAATCCTATATGACAAGAAGTTACAAGATAACTACAAAAAAATTTAAAAAATAGATATACTCTGTAAAGTTTTCAAACTTAAGGTGGACAATCAAATAAATGAATTGATAAAGAACAGTGATATTGTTTTTGATAAAATTGCTTCATGTAATCTTTTATATTTTATTTCGGCTTGTGTAATGCACCTGTACCTATGTTTTTGTAAGGTGGTGTTAATGTGCTTCTCAGTATGTGTGTGTGTGTGTGAAAGAGGGACATTTGCATTGCATTCGCCTATCTGTTCATTTGCATTGTATTAGCTTATCTGTAGACATGCAAAGGTGAATAAGCTTTTGATCATGGTTTTTGTATTATTTGATATTGCATTTTATCATCATTTTCTTTATATTTATAAATACTTTAAATTGTTTGATCATTTTTTTGCAATCATTCTCATATATCAAACATTTTATAGTCTAAAACGTACATTTTACATTATTACATGTTTTTTCGAATGATTTTAGTTATAATACAATAGAAAAGAAATTATAATTTGGTAATGCATGAATGCTCCGTTGGAAAAGGAACAAATGGCCATAAAACCATCGACTATTAGCCTAGGCGAGCTGGCTAATTTTTGTATTTGCACCGATCAGCCCGTAAACCGATGGATACTGCTTGACCGCTCAAGCGAGCTAGCCAACCTTTGAATTTGCATTGAGGCTCCTTGATCGATGGTATTGACTGAGCATCCAAGCAAACTGGTCGGCCAGCAAGCGGACCACGGGCCGATCAAACCAGCCGTTCGGCTTAGCTGATCGCATGCATAGCCGAACCCCCTATATATAGATTTTTGGTAGTTATTCTATTACAATGAACAAATTAACTTTAATTAAAGATAAAGATAACTTAAAAAACATTTAAATGTACCTCTAGCAATCTATAAACATTTAAATGGGTAGAAACTTCTATGATATTTTAAAATAACTCATTTTATCCTTTTTCTTATCGTTTTAAATAACGATTCACTTATATACCTAACATGTGTTAATTTATCATAATTATTGATTTGAAAATTTGTTAAACATATAAATCAAATGATCAATAGTTGACAATTCGTTATAAAGATGCATATCAAAATCGTTGTTTGGAAATGTTTTGAATTCGTTGTAATTAATTTTGATTTCATTTTCTACATTACATATATATGGTCAATGCAGTTTAAATATATCTTATGTATTACCTATTTGTTTATTCGTAGTTAAAAAAAATTTTGTAATAAATTTTTTTTCTATATTTTCAATAATTTTGTTGTGTATTATCTATTTTTTATACGGATTTTCAAAAACTTCTTCTATAATATGTATATTGTGTACATTGTGAAATGCATTTTCTAATTTAGTTATTCGTTCTGCGATTTTCAGAAAATGTCTTCTAACTTTTGTACAAATGATATTAATATTTGTTTCATCAACTTGTTTATTTTTTCATATGAGAAAGAAAATGAAATCTAATAATTAAAAAATGTGAGACTTCGAAAATTCTCAGTACAATTTATACTTGGTGTACGGAAAAAGGAGAGATTTTATTAGATGGCTCAATAATCCCCATCAATATTATTCTCTCTATCGTAATTATTATTGTTATAGTTATAAATATCATTATTATTATTAGTATTGTAATTATTATTGCTAATATTATCACTACCCTCACCAACAAAATCAATACGTTGAACCCTAAACGCATCGTTTTGATCTTGCGTTGCCGGAGGTAGGACGGACGGAAGCTTCGCGAGAAGCGCCTCGAGACTGCTCATAGAAGGCGTTATCTTCATCGAAAGCGGTAGAGGCGATGCATCCGCTCCTACTGCTTGCAGCTGCATCAAGAAGTTCCGGTTGTGGTCAGAGTGGTAGAACTGTTGTTGGTGTTGCTTAGACTGCAACGAAGGAGGAGGAAGAGGAGGAGCGACTCCGAGAAAGTGACATGTGTTAGAAGGAGAAGCGTTGATGAAAGGATAACTAGAAGAAGAAGAAGAAGAAGAAGGATGAGGATGAGGAAGAAGTACTCCAGGAATGCTCTCGATAAAGCTCATCTTTTTTTTTAGCATCACAACATAGCTTAAATCCTCTATCACCTTTAATATAAACAATTTGGATATGTAAATATATATATATCAATCTTAATTATATATTATATGCAAAGTAGTGTAAAATGTATATAGAGAGAGAGGAACCTTGTGAACAGCTCCTAACTGAACAACACCTTCTCGAACTGAAATCAAGGCAATGGTCTACAAAACGTATTGCATGTAATTAATTGTATGTATACCTGAATAATTATATGTTTGATAATTAATATACAAAATCGGACGAAAACCATAAATTTGAATTAAAAAAAGCAATTCTTAAAAAGATTCATAAAATAAATTTATGTTCTAATTCATTTTTGCCTTCAAAAATATCACCAATGTTTTTTTTCTAAAAATACAACAAAACTAAAATTAAAATTTTAAATTTTCAAAAGTAAACCCTAAACCGAGAAAAACTAAACCATAAACCCTAAACCAAAAATACAAAACCTTAAATAACAAACTCTTAATAATCATTTTTATCGTTTGTAATATTTTTAGAAATTTTTTAAATGATTATTGGAAAACTAATTTGGGAAATTTTTTAAAATAGTGAGTTTTTAAGTTTTTTTGTTCTAAAATTAGCATCATTAATTTAAATTTTTAATAATAACAAAAATTTAAGATTAAAATACATTAAAACTTCTTGTTAATGGAAATTTTTTTTTAAATTAGAAAAAATGAACCTAAAAATTATATTTTAAATTTATTTATAATTTATTTAGATAAATAAGTACTTTTCACATAGTTATTTGTGCTATTTTTTGAAATTTAGTTTTAAAATGTTAGATTTAGAATAAAAATTTTAGAGATGCTATTTTATAATATTACTCAAAACAAAAAAACTAATTATAATATTTTATTAATGAAAATATATAGTGATATTATAGTGTTATTTCTCAAAAAAAAATTGACCGTTTTAAAAGGATTGAACCATTTTCAAAATATTAAATTTTGAGAAAATAGATAGCACATTATGTTGTTTGGGCTCATGACAGAATCTATGTATAGATATGTAATTATATAATAGGATGTAATAAAAAAGAAGAGGTGGGGAACACATACCTTCACACCAGATTGAAACTGAGCATTCCATGTCCTAGGGTACTGAATAATTACACAAATTACAATTAGTGTTAAGGAAAATAAATGCTTAAACAATATTAAAGATGTTTTACTCCAAATTTTTATTAGTTGAAATTATATAGCAAAATTAAATAGTAAAAATTTAAAATATCATTTAAAAATGATACAACTAGAGCAGTTAGTATTGCATTGCATATGTGTATTTATAAGTAGAATATGAGTAAATGCTTACTGAGTCAGCAGAATTGTGCCAAGCAGATAAGAAATTAATCTCTTGATCATTAGGTTCTTTGTAAATCCACTTGTGACTGTGATCTGCAGCTACTTTTCCTATTAACCTGCACAAAATTTTATAATACATTCAATCATTAGAGAGAACAAATTTAATTAATTAACTATTATAACAATATTTTATTTAGTTAGTTAAATACTCCCTTAAACCAATACTTTTAAACAGATTGGAAAATTTCTGGAAAATTGGAAAATTTTAATATTTCTAATTAGTGTAAAAATATTTGAAAAGTTATTTGTACCCTTCTCCATAATTATAGATTTCATGAGACATCTTGAAGAATAACTCAGGCTGAAGCCCTTGATATTGTTGAAAATCATTGTTTCTGTAAACCGCCGAGCTACCACCACCGCTACACTCGCCGGAGCTTATTTCCCCGGCAGAAACTGCAAAGTTGCAAAACCCATCTTCCCAAACCAAGATCCTGCCAATAATAAGTAACATATACAACCATATATATATTTCACCAAGAAAATTTTATATATATACATAAAAAGTAGTACCAGTTTCTCCTGTTCATTCTTGATCTATCATAAGCTCCTTGAGCCTCCCATCTATTTGCAAGCAACACCAAATTATCATTAAAACATACTTTGAACCCACCAAAATTCAGTATTAAGAGACTACAGAAAAACAGTAAACAGAAGAGATGAATAAACTTTTTTATCTATGCTTACTTGGGAGGAGGATAGTTTCTGGGTAAGATCCTCCAAAAAACAGCATAAACCCATTGAGAATTTTCGTGGATGCATAAACTTCTTAGTGTGTGTTGAAGAAGATGAGTCACTGCTAATGGATTTAGATGTTCTTCCATTTTCTTCTAAATTTTCAAAGATTTAAATGACTTTTTTTTTTGTTTGGTGTGTAAAGACTTCCTTTATGTAGAAGAAGGTAGAAAACCCTCAATATATATCTTCTTCCTCTATATAATAAGCTTTATAGATCCATCCCCCAAAGCATCTTTATTTTATTTGGATGGAGATAATATTTTCATTTCCTCTTTGGCTTTTTTTCTTCCTTGTGTTTAGTCATTCTTTGAAAAGATTAATATATTCAAATTTATTAATGGCAAATTTGTATTTTTTAAGTTTTTGTTACAAAAATATTATAATTAGTTTAATTTTTAATAAGATCACAAATTTAAAATTAAAATATATTAAAACTTTATTTTAATAAAAAAACTAAATCCTAATTTTTTAAAAAAAAAATCAAATATAATTTTTTAATTTATGTATGATTTATTTACAGTAAATAAATATTTATTTTTATAATTATTTATGTTATTTTGGAATTTTAATTTTAAAAAGTTAGATTCGAAAAAAATAAAAATTGTTATTTTAAAATATTACTTTTTAGTAATTGTTATATTGGGTTTTGTGCAAAATGAGAAAGATCCTTTTACCTGAAAATCATATATAATAATTTCTGACAAAAACTGTGAAATTGATTTAATTTCAAATCCTATGAAATAAAGTTTTGGGTTTCCTTTTAGCAACACGTCAATTTATTTTCAGTTGAGTGGTGTAAGTTAACGAAAGTTGTACCTTTGAGATTCTTTTGTACATGCGTTTTACTGCCTCTCGCTCTCTCTCTCTCTTTCTTTTATTTGATACAGAAAAGGCAGTAGCCATGACTGTATATAAGAAAAATGTCGTTACATGCATTCATATTTATATAAATACATGTATTCTACATTCAGCGAACCATATTCTATTTTAATACAAATACAATGTATCAATTTTTATCCAAAATGCATATGTACATGTGTGTGTGGATTTAGGCACATGCCATAGTCTTAGGTACCAAAATCACTATATATAACTATATATATAAGAGGAATCCATCATTTAACTTAGACTAACATCATGACTTTTCAAAATCACTCTCTCACCACATAGTGAATAGTAATAATTGATGTTTCATTAAATTTATCATACATCCCTATTTATTAGGTATAAATATTTAAATAAAAATGTGGAAATTTTAAGAATAATAGAAAGGAAAAAAATGAAAATAGATTGGAGAAAAAACATGATGACTAAAAAATGAGCTTTCAGTGCTTTCAATTAAGCTCTGAGACAGGCTGACAGTAAGAAAGTGTTTTTTTTGGGCAGACCATTGTGCTCTTGTCTTTGACCATTCTTTCTACCTTCTCTCCTATTATATTCATTTAACTAAATTCTCTATTTATTTATACATTCATATGTTGGTTCTATTTCTCATTATTTTGGGGGGGGGGAGATAATTGGTTATTATGTTACCGAAATTGGTATTTGCAAGCACATATTTGTAAAAAATATAAATTTTATTTTTAATATAAGTTTGAAAATCATATCCTTCTTCTAAAAGGGAAAATTTCAAAATACCTTATTTTTAATTTTTTCTAAAATATTATTCTTGATACTTTCTACAAATACCATAAAGTTAATATTAAAATGAATAAATTTTTTTATAATAGAAGATGTATATCTTAAACTGGAAATAGGGAAATAAATTAGACAATGTATTAATTTTATTTGTAATTTTTTTAAAGTAAAAAAGTGTCTTCGAGTTGAAATTATAATATTTTAAGATATTTTTATAGAAAATATATTTTCTTAATTAATGTGTAAAGATTCACATGCATAGTCTTTTTTGATATTCATTGTATTTAATGTTAATAAGTATTGCAATATTTCCACACCTCTTAGATTTTGTAGATAGGGACATCCATTGCAATCTCCACTAACTCTCTCCTGGCTCTTCCATTGGCAACCCATATTTTGTATTTTTTTATTATTTTTTATTTATGTAGAATTTTACACATGAATAATATCATAAAATAGCATATTTTTAAAAATTTTGTTGCAAATCTAATATTTTAAAATTAAAATTTTAAAATACCACAAATAATTATGTAAAAATAGTATTTACTCTAAATAAATTATAAATAATTTTAAAACATTATATTTGGATTGATTTTTCAAATTTAAAATTTAATTTTTTCTATTAAATGAATTTTTAATGTATTTTATTTTAAATTTGTGTTATTATTAGAAATTTAAACTAATGATTCTATTTTTGGAAAAAAAAACTTAAAAATATGTTATTTTATAGAACTATTCTTTACATATTTATATATATATATATATATATATATTAGTTTTCTTGAATAACATATAGTTGCAAATATTTAAAAAGTGAATCCTATGTGATGTAGAATAAGATATTGAAGCATTAAACATTTGGTTTCAATGTGCATCTAACATGGTTATTGTGTGTTTTTAACAGGCAATTGACAAAATAACACTATTTTAAGTTTTTGTTCTAAATATAACACCATTAGTTTAAATGTTTAAAAATATTACAAGTTTAATAATAAAATACCGTAAAATTCTTTTTAGTAAGGAAAAATTAAACTCTAAACTAGAAAAAAAATCTAAATATAATATTTTAATTATATTTTTAATTTATTTATGGTAAATATGTATTTTCAAAAAATTATTTATGCTATTTTAGAGTTTTTAAGTTGAGAATACTAAAAAAACTTAAAAATATGTTATTTTAATATATTACTCTTTTTAATATATTATTAGATTAGATATTCTTCAAGAGATATTAGGATTCTTGAGCAATTAAAAATAAAAAAATTCAGAAATGTAAAGGTACCATCATATTGTCAATAATTATCAAAATCTCTTTCATTTAATAAAAATAAAAATACATTACATATCCACCTATTACTTTTTTATAAAATTTATTACTAAGAGCATGAGAAAATGCTATATACTATAATTTTTATTGGTACACAACACATTTTATTATCAATTAGAAGAAAATATCAAACGTAGAACTAAAAACTGGAACATAAATGTCAACGAGAATTCCTAATATATTAGTTCAAAATTATTTAAACAAAGTAATTTTATGTTGATTTGTGATTTACAAATGTGTTACACTAATGTGCATGCTGATGTGTCATACTATTAGAGAATCTTAAAATAAATATTACATAAAAAATAATTTACTAGAATATTTACGAAAATTGTCATTATACAGTATATTATATGTAAATTTCTAATATTCTGATATAAAATATATTTTTTTTTATAAAATACAAATACAATATAAAACAAAATATTATAAATTTTGAAAATTTAGTCAAATAAAATATAAAACAAAAGTTTAGTTTAATTGAATATTTATCACATTAAAATTTTATGCAACATAGATATAATTTAAATATATTTGTATAATTCAATTTTATTATCTATTTTATTTTTGTAGTCAATATTAAAAATTTAAAAAATTATTTTAAATATGAAATCAATTATATATATGATTTATATTGATTAAATAAATAATTAATTTTAATCAAAATCTAGTAATTATCTTATTTCGTAATCTCATTTTTTATCTATTAGGTTTGTATGATCGTTAAAGTCTCTCTATTGATGTATAAGTGAAAATTCAGGATAATATATATTCATGTAATAGTGCTTACTCTCTCTCTCAGTTTCGAAACAAAGAGAAGCCAAATCTCGGATTGATCTACAATATGTAACAGTTCGATCGAGTTAACACTACATAATTTAAGAAGCTCTATATTATTTGTAGTTGTTATGACACAATTGTAATATTTCCCACACCGTAAGATGCCATAGCAGAGAAGTAGGGACAAGTTCTGTAGGAGATGAGGTAAGCACTTGAGTACTGTTAAACTTTTTTTTGTCATCAGTACTGTAAAACTTTTCAATAGTGTACTGTAACATATATATATATATAATATGTAATTTACACTACAAGTTCATTTTGTATAACCAATGAATAGGTATAGAAATTGTAAAAATGTACATATAAATTTATTTAAATAAACTTTTAAAATATAATATTTTAAATTTATGTATAATTTATTTAAATTAAATAATTATTTTTTATATAATTATTTGTGCTAGTTTTGAAATTTTAATTTTAAGAGGTTAAATTTGGAACAAAAACTTTAAAAAGTGCTATTTTAGAATATTACTCTATTTTTTCATTTTTCAAAATTTTATATAACTTTTAAATTTTTTATTTTATTTTGTAACTATTGGTATTTATTTATTTTTTGTTGACCTATTTATTTATTTTTTGTTGACCTATTTATTTATTTTTTGTTGACTATCCCAGAATACTTTAGGAACCCATAATATTTTAAAAAAAACTTGTTGGGAATTTTTATCGTAGCTTTCAGTTAAACAGATAAGCATATTTTTGTATTCGAGTAAAAAAACATGATATCTACACTGTTATTAAATCCAATTCCTTTTATCCATTAGTTGGAAGATGCATATTGCAATTGTTAGATCTACAAATCGTATAACAAATTTTATGTGTTGACTGGTTCTTTGGTTACTACCCATAAACATTATTTTTGTGGGAAATTGTGATTTTTAGCGTTTGATAACAATAATGGAAACTGATTCGTATGGCTTTGTTATAATTATTTTAAAATATTGATTTGTTATAATATAGTTAAAAATCGGTAAAAACTATGATATACCACAAACACATTTATTTCTAAACACTACACTGGTCAAATAAAACGTTCAATAACGTTTAAAATATATTTGTAACTATATCTATTTATTGTATATAAACAGATGTTCCATACGTCTTAAAAATACATATTTAATTATTTATTCTATAATTAAGTTTGGTTTTAGTATAAATTATGTACTTCTATAAATAGTATTTGATTGTTATATAATTATATATTGTATGTATTGCTGTAGTTTTATATTAAACTCCTACTACAATGCTATCAACTAATTATAAATTAGATTTATATCCACGCCATGCGTGGGAAAAATATTCGTAAATTATATAATATTATTTATTAGTTAACATAAATTAAATATTTATATAATTTTAACTTTTATTTAAAATTATTTTTAAGATTAATTTTTGTATATGTAAATTAAGGAAAAAATAATTGTTTTTAACGCATTTAATAATATTTTTGGTTAGTTTAATAAAATATATTGATTTTCTAACCATATTAATAACAATGGCATATATTGTAATTATTCTAGTAATTAAAGCCCATTTATATATTTATTTGAAATTCATTATGATGATGACACGTCAGTATGATATTTCTGTTAATAACACGTAAGAGTAAAATTATTTTCTTAAAATAATTATTAAATAATATATTAGGAATTTTCTATAAACGCATATATTTCCAAACACTACACCATTCATAAAACGCTCAACAACGTTTAAAATCTCAAACATTCCCTTTCCCTAAACCTTTGCAGTCGTACCCATAGCTGCTACATTTAAACTAGTTGAGTCTTGAATCAAAAAACTCCTTTCTACTTTAACGGTGATGGGCGGTTGCGGATAACTTTTGCGGTTGACATACGGTAAATTTTTGGTTTTTTCTACTACCTGTAAAACACTATGTTTGTGGACACTTGAGGTCTTGTCTGTTTGATACCAACCACATAAATCGTTTTGTAAATTTTGGATTTATGATTTATGATTTTTTAAAAAGATTTGTGGTTTGTTTTTTAGGGTTTAATGTTTAATTTTGAGAGTATAAAGTGTATAATTTTAAATTTGTGGTATTTTTGAAAAACTATTAGTGATATGTTCGAAAAAGCTAGTCATGTTATTTTATGATATTTTTGAAAATTTTCTTTATTAATTGTCACGATCAATATATTTAAAAAAAAACTATTTCAATAAATAATTAGTGGTTTGAAATAATCATTTTGCGTTCATTATTATTTTACTTGAATTTTTCTGGTTAAGGATTTTATTTTGGTCATACATAATAATTCTATTTTAAAACATTTTCCGAAAAACCTTTAAATACATACAATAATAGAATTAACATAAATGTGTTTAATTAATTTCTATATATGAAACTATTAGGTTTGTGCAATAAATATTTCTAAATGGATTCCAAAACTATCTGTTTTCTTATGCATGGAAATATTTTCTGAGACAATAATCGATCATCTGCAGTAATTATTTTTTTTTTATTGGGAAAGTTGGTATGGGCACAAATTGAGAAATTTAATATTTCATGAATATGTATATTTAGTATGCATTTAATTCATTTACTTTAAAATTAAATTGATGTCTAAGATAATAATTGTACACTGAGATAGAGACTGCCCCATCACTTTCTTTCATTTAGGACATGGAATCTCTGTTCCACCCATCATCTGGTATGATCCGTCCCATCTTTTCAATATATTTGATCAAGAAAAACATTATAGTGATTTTGATTAGCAATAAATTTCAAAAGACTAGTAGGAATTAGGATTCTTTGTTGAAATTTAAAACACACAGACTAGTAGGATTCTCTAGATAGTATACACATAGAACAATAAAATTGAGCAGCATATGGAATAAATTATATTTAAATTAAATTAAATTTTATTTTTATTTAAAATACTATTTTAATTTTTTATTAATTAAATATAAAACTTATGTAATGTAAAA
Organism: Pugionium dolabratum; assembly: GCA_018901945.1. NCBI lineage: Eukaryota > Viridiplantae > Streptophyta > Magnoliopsida > Brassicales > Brassicaceae > Pugionium > Pugionium dolabratum. Next base: position 409,975 of record JAEVFF010000364.1, read on the forward strand.
TCATTTATATAAATATTAAAATATTATTTTGTTAAAATAAAATTTAATAATTATTTTTTATTTATAAATTAAGTCGTCAGAAATATATTGGTAAAAATTTTCGACGAAAAATGTCATCAGAAAGTTCTGACAAATAACCGATGGATAAAATCATCGCTACACTGTCAACATTTCCGAATGGACACCTCTCCGTCGGGACATCCCAACGGTTACAGCTCATCGCATGACCGTTGTTAATTTCCCGATGGAAGAAAGTCATCGGTATTCCGTCCGGTATTTCCCGTCGGAAATCCAGATAGAATTCAATCATCGTATATCCATCTGTAATTGCCGATTATATAACCTATCGTATATCCGTTGGTAATTGCCGACGGATATAACCCATCGCATATCCGTCGAAAATGACCAATGAATTCCCGATGAAAATCGGTTTCCGACGAAATAGTCCCGACGAACAATTTCCATCAGAAATATGTCGGAAACACATGTTTCCGATGGTTCTCCGACAAATTTTGCCATCAGGAATTAGTTTTTTTTTTGTAGTGTTAGTGGAGCAACTATCTTCTCGAAAATTGATCTAAGAAGTGGATATCATCAAGTGAGAATGAAATGATGTGATGAATGGAAGACAACGTTTAAAACCAAAAACTGATTGTATGAATGGCTACTCATGCCATTTGGACTCACAAATGGGCTAGGTATATTCATGAGACTCATGAACAACATGCTAAGAGATTTTATATGTAAATTTATATTGGTTTACTTTGTTAACATTCTAATCAATAGCTCTAATCTTGAAGATCACTTACAACATCTTGAGGAGATATTTGAAACATTTAAGACTGAAAACCTTTATGTTAACCTTAAGAAATATACTTTCTTTAGTGATCAAGTTGTATTCTTAGGATTTGTTGTAAGTTATCAGGATTTCAAAGTCAATGGAAAAAAAGATCATGAGAGGCTCAAGCACTTAAGAGGACAAACTAAGCTTAAGATGACGTTATGATTTTCTCTATTTGATCAAATATAAGAAAAGTAAAGATAACGTTATGGTTGATACTTTATTAAGGAGAAATGCTCTCATGAGCATAATGGAAGCTAAAGATTATGGAATTTGAACATATCAAAGCAATATATGAGACTGATCCAGATTTTCAAGAAATATTCAAGGATACCAACAAGGCTGCATCTGGTATATTTTATCAGCATGATGAAATTTTTTTTAAATTCCTCAATGATCAATGAGAGAACTATTGATTGGAAAAGCTTATGGAGGAGGACTTATGGGATATTTTGGCCGAGATAAGACATTGAGTATACCTATGTAACATTTCTACTAGCCACATAAAAAGAAATGATGAAAGATTATGTGTTAATTGCATCGTTTTCTTGAAAGCAAAATCCAGATCACAATACTCCTATGATTTATATATGGTTTTCCCCATTCCTAACCTAACTTGGATAGATATCTCTATGGACGTTATATTAGGTCTGTCGAAGATCAATCAAAAAGATTCTATTTTTGTAGTTATAGATATGTTCTCAAATATGGTTTATTTTATACTATGTAACAAGATTAATGATGCTATACTCAAATGCTGATTTTTTAAAGAAATAGTGCGTCTACGTGGAGTGCCCAGAACAATCATTTCAGATCGTGACACTAAACTTTTAAGCCATTTCTGAAAAACATTATAGAAAAAATTAGAAACTAAGTTGTTCTTCTCAACCACTTGTCACCCACAACACGGTCAAACGGAGGTAGTAAACCAAACTCTTTCAACCTTATTGAGAGCCATGGTCGGTAGGAATCTAAGAAATTGGTTATCTTAGTTACCATACATTGAGTTTGCTTATAATCATGTTAAATATTTAGCAACTAAAATTTTTCCTTTTGAAGTGGTGTATGGATTTACTCCTATTACCCCATTGGATCTTATATATTTATCAAGATGTTATGTCTAGTAAAGGAGAAATTAGGACAGACTTCACTTCTTCTAGTTTTACAAGACTTCAAAAATGTAACTTTGTTCATCATTGCCAAACAAATATTATAAAGTATTATAAGAAGATACAACAGACCAGTGTCCGTATTTAAAATTCATATGTTTAAATTAACAATTTTATTTGTTTTGTTTTGCACGAATATAACTATTAAGTTTAAGAATCTTTTATTTTGTCATTAGGTATCAATGTCATGTTGTTATTATCGTTTTACTCCTTCTATTATAATCTATTTCGAGCTCTAGAAACCACCTGATGCTGGATTACTATATAAAATTCCTTCTCAACATCTAATTATTATGAAATAAAAACCTAATTTTTCTTTTTTTGAAAAGAGCTGATGTCTTCAGCCTTTTTGTGTGAGAATTTTTAAAGGTTAAATGTTCTATACTTATCACAAACTTTTCATAATCTGTGTGGTGTCTCTCCATCCACCTATATATCAAATCGTCATTTACATCTTCCATAGAGTACTTTACATACAGCTGAAGTATCACCATCGATCAATTTATCAATACATCACTTTTAATTCTTTATAAAATACCGTACATAAAGATAAAATTTCTCCAGCAGTTCCCTTTACTCGAACTCGAATAAATCCCCTTGTTTCTGCATCATCAGGTGAAAAGCTCCGGATCACACTCGGTTTGAGCAACCACAAATTGTTATTTTCCTGGCAAATCTATAAATAATGGACTTTGAGAAAATCTGTTCCTAGCAATAGAGTAAAGAAGAAAAACTTAAAGGAGTTATTAAAGATGAAAGTAACTTAAAAGAAAACTATTTAACAAAAAAAGTTGGAGATGCATCTAGGGATTGCTTCAACTTTACGTAATGCCAAAAAATGTAAAGGTGTGAAAACAAGGGTTCACTCTTATCTTTTCTAGTTGTTACATTTATATCAGGTTTCAGAACCAAATTAAAATTTTGAATTCGCACCGAATTATAAAAATTATTTAATCTAGAATACATGATTTTGAATCAAACTAAACTTAAATTTTAAAATCAAATCAAACTAGCTAAAATTTATTAAAACAAGTATTAATTTGAAGTACCTGAATTCTAAAAGTCTTTATAATAATACTAAAATCTGGATAACTTTAAAAAGGATAAACTAATATAAGAAGAACCACTGAAAATTCACAATATTATATCGAATAAAAATACGAAAATAAATTAATATTTTTAAGAGTAATATTTTAAAATACAATTTTTAAATTTTTTGTTCTAAATTTAATAAATTAAAATTAAAACTCCCAAAATAACATAAATTATTAAAACATTATATTTGAGTTTATTTTTAATTTACGGTTTAATTTTTTTTATTAAAAATAATTTAAAATTATATTAGTATTAAATTTTTGATATTTTTGAAATTTAAAAATAGGTAATATTCTAAAAGAGCATGTTTTAAAAAATTTTAAAAATATTAAAATTAAAATTAAAATAGATAGTATAATTTTATTTTTTTGTAGATGTTACTGGACAAATAACGAATATTAGAGAAATTGAGATTTTGAATGTCAATAAAAAACAAACGAAACGACTCACTATGAAATGTTGAGATATGCCATATGTTGTATATATTTTTTTTATTATTTCAGATTTTTAACTTATTAAATTTTTCATGATCATTTTAGTGATATTTATTTTCTATAAAAAATTAGAAATATATTATATAAAAATTTCATTAAAATAATAAAAATTTTAAATATTAAATTTGTCTAGTTTCTATAATATATTCTTTTGCCAACAACCTAATTTATATAATTTAATCCGCTAAACTAACAAAATTTATTTTAATTATATGTGTATTTTATTTGGGGTAAATATGTATTTTTAAAAAAATTTAATTTAAAATATTAAATTTGAAAAAAAAATTATAATATTTTATCATATTACTCTGTATTCTTTTGCCAACCACCTAATTTGTATAATTTAATCCGCTAAACTAAAAAAATTATTTAAATGGCTCTTTTCCTCATCCTCTTCACATTCAACCCTTCTTTATTCAAAGATTTCGTGTTCTCCAAGTGGTTCTTTCTTCTCAAAGGTCTTAACGAAAACGCGGAAAATTCACTTTTTGTCGTTGCTTTACTTATATTGACGGTTTCTTACATATATAATCTCCGACAAATGTTTTTTCTCACTTCATCTTCTTCTTCCTCTTTCACTTTCTCACTCTCCATTCATAAACCCTTTTTCACTTTCCTACCATTTTCAACAACATTTCCGGCACTTTCGGTGTTTAGGTTTTCATTTCCTCTTCGTAGGCTTCTACAAAAATACCAGTTTTTCTTCAAGCCCTGTGCATAAAGAAAAAAGCTTCAATATTTCTGTCTCTTTTAAGTTGTTTTTGAGTTTCATCAGAAGAGAAAGAAAATGGCCGGTGTTGGTGAAGGAGGAGGAGCAGCGCCGCCACCAAAACAGGATGAGCTTCAACCACATCCGGTGAAGGATCAACTTTCTTTGATCTCTTATTGCATCACAAGTCCTCCTCCTTGGCGTAACCTTCTCTTTAACCATCTTTAACAATTTGTTCAATGTCATCGACAATTTGGATAACTAAGAAAAATCATATTTTTGTATCGAATCAGCGGAGGCAATACTTTTGGGGTTTCAGCATTACTTGGTGATGCTTGGAACAACTGTTCTGATCCCAACATCGTTAGTTCCACAAATGGGTGGAGGAAACGTAAATCTTCTTCTTCTCAGACAATCAATTCCATGAACATTATTAAAAAGCTAAAAAAGATGTTTTTTTCTTTTTGTTTGGTTTTTGTATTTATTTGTTGTTGTAGGAGGAGAAGGCAAAGATGATTCAGACATTGCTTTTTGTTTCGGGTCTTAACACTTTATTTCAAAGCTTCTTTGGGACTCGTCTTCCCGCTGTTATTGGAGCCTCTTACTCTTATGTACCAACCACGCTTTCGATCATCTTAGCTAGTCGGTACAGTGACATTTTGGATCCTCAAGAGGTTAGTCTGAGAATCTGTCTGTTTCTAAATCATATTTAGTTATTGATTCAAGTAAAAAAACTGCAGAAATTTAAGAGGATCATGCGAGGAATCCAAGGTGCTCTTATCGTTGCCTCGATTCTTCAAATCGTTGTTGGCTTCAGCGGCCTTTGGCGAAATGTAGTTAGGTTAGCTAAGATGATTCTTCACACAAACAGATTCTCGTTGTGCTACTTCTTTGATGTTTATTGTTTCTTTCTCTAGGCTCTTGAGTCCTCTCTCTGCAGTTCCTCTGGTTGCATTCGCCGGTTTTGGACTTTATGAGCTCGGTTTCCCTCTGGTGCGTTCTTACTTTAACTGATCTCTCATATAACATTTTCGATGAGTACTAAGTTTTTTTCTTGCAGCTAGCCAAATGCATTGAGATTGGATTGCCTGAGATCATCCTTTTACTCATATTCTCACAGGTTTAGTCTATGTGAAATGCTTCTTCTTTGCGTTATTACAAAAGAGATGTGAACTTGTTTAATCTTGCTGGTGGTTTCTTTTCTGCAGTACATTCCTCATCTCATGCGAGGAGAAAGACATGTTTTCCATCGATTTGCTGTGATTTTCTCTGTTGTTATTGTCTGGATTTACGCGCACTTACTCACCATTGGTGGAGCATATAAGAACACAGGGATCAACACTCAGACAAGTTGCAGAACAGATCGTTCAGGCCTCATAAACGGCGCTCCATGGTAATGACAGTATCTCTGAGCATTCTTTATGATGCATTCTTATCATACAAAAATGTTTTCTTGATGATTTCAGGATAAGAGTGCCTTACCCATTCCAATGGGGTTCTCCAACATTTCATGCTGGTGAAGCTTTTGCTATGATGGCTGCTTCATTTGTTTCCCTTGTTGAGGTTTCAATTCAATCTAAAAACTCCAAAACAGTTTTACAAGTTCATTGCGTGTGTTCATGTTCTTTACTCTTGTGATTCATGGAAACAGTCCACAGGGACTTACATTGCTGTATCGAGGTACGCAAACGCAACTCCTCCTCCACCTTCTGTTCTCAGCCGTGGAATCGGTTGGCAGGTAACACTGAACAAAAAGTCTCCATCCAAATGTGTCCTTGGATTGTATATTTAAGCAATTATGTGTAGGGTGTTGGAATTCTTCTCTGTGGATTATTTGGAGCAGGAAATGGAGCATCTGTATCAGTGTAAGACTGGATTCTCTATAACCAAAGTATTTGACCCGCAAACAACTGTCTTTATCGCAAAAATCCATTGATTATATCAATGATCTTGCAGAGAAAATGCCGGTTTGTTAGCGCTAACACGCGTTGGTAGCAGAAGGGTAGTTCAAATATCAGCCGGTTTCATGATATTCTTCTCCATTCTTGGTAAATTTGGGGCCATATTTGCTTCCATTCCAGCTCCTATCGTCGCAGCATTATATTGCTTGTTCTTCGCATATGTTGGTACGGTTCTTGAGTCGCCTTTTCTTGATAAAAACCGCTATATTTTTAAAACCACCAACTTCAAACCAATAACTTTGCAGGAGCTGGTGGCTTAAGCTTACTCCAATTCTGCAATCTAAACAGCTTCAGAACAATATTCATCCTCGGTTTCTCGGGTTTCATGGGCTTATCAATACCACAGTACTTCAACGAGTACACAGCTATTAACAAGTATGGACCTGTTCACACACATGCAAGATGGGTAAGAAGAAACAAACATGAATCTTATTCTTCTCCAATATCCTTTCGCTTATGGATAAGTATGCATATACCGAACAAACACAATGCTGAGTTGTGTTCTTTGCAGTTCAATGACATGATCAATGTTCCACTATCTTCTGAAGCCTTCGTGGCTGGGATTTTGGCATTCTTTCTTGATGTAACATTGTCATCTAAAAACACAGCGACAAGGAAAGACCGAGGGATGTTCTGGTGGGATCGTTTCATGTCGTTCAAATCGGATACTCGAAGTGAAGAGTTTTACTCTTTACCTTTCAATCTCAACAAGTATTTTCCTTCTGTGTGATTTTGCAAAATGATGCTGAAAGAGTTTGTAGACTCTAATCTCTGTATAACCTAGATTCGTTGAGAAGAGCACAAAGATGTTGAATATGAATGAATGAAAATTTAAAACACAGCAAGAAAGTAAAGACTGTTTCATTAGTTTCGAACAACAAAAACGCAGTTATTCATGATCATCCCATATTCTTCGACAGGGTATATGGCAATACTGTTTTTATGCAAACTCTGATTTTGGTCCATAGCAATGAAAAAAAATGTGAGGGAGATGTAAATCGATATGATTATAGAACCAATAAGAGATGATCATGCAAGAGAACCCTCCTCTTTAGCCTTCCGCAGAAGCTCTGCTCTAACCCGCTTTACCTCTGCTTCTTTCTCCATTCTTTCTTGCTGCACAAAAATACGGGTTTGTTATCCGATTACTACTTATATCTAAGAACGCATCATCCGTGAGCTGTTTCATATCCTCCATATCTACTTAACCAAGTGTGGTCGCAATCTCTATTTGCTTTTCAACAGCAAAATAAGACAAGGCATTAAAGTAAACAAATCAAACACAAATTAGGCTTAGCTACTCAAATCTCTGTGAAGAACACATCAGTGAGCTCTTTAAATCTCACATAACTACTTAGTCAAGTGCAAATCACAATCTATACCAAACATTAAAGTAAACAAATCAAACACAACGTACACTTAGCTACTTATAAACAACACATCAATGAGTTGTTTAATATTTCCACAGCAAAAAAGATCACACATTAAAGTAAAAAAGTCAAACACAAGTTAAGATTGAGTACTTAAATCCAAGAACACATAAATCGGCTGGTTTCATATCCCATATTACTACTTAACCAAATGTAATCACAATCTCTATTTGTGCTTCACAGCAAAATAAGTAAACAGGTTAAGCTCAGCTTCTATATAATCACCATATCTTACAATACATGAAGACTGTCTTAAGTGTAATTCGATGTCGAACGAAACAAATATGACATTTAAAAATATGAAACGAACCAAAGATACGAATTCGATAGCCTAGGGTTTGACCTCAATCACAATAACTCGATTCATACAATTGATGCCAAATTTATGACAAATATATCAGATTTCGAGGAGAGTCAGAGAAACAAACCTTCTCGTCTTGATGAAGAGCGATCCAGACATGAACTTTGTCCATAGACTGCCAGAAGGCAAAAGCCGCCAATGTCATTCCAAAGTAAGTCAAAACCTTCACCATTGTAATCGGTTAATCTTCTTTTGCTGTAAGGGAAGAACAGAGAGAGAGAATATCAAAAAATCGGAAAATCGGAAAAATCGGATCAGACAAAAGACCCAAAACTAAGTTTTCGTTGAAAATCAGATCGCGGAGAATAACAAACCCTAAGCTAATCTCAAATCATACCTCTTCTTCGTTTGTGTTGATTATCGAAGTTGTCGTTGTAGCCAACGAAAAAAAAGTGTTGATATCATCAATTTGTTTTCTTACATTTATCATCGGACGGTTATAACATCTGCACAGTGTGCTTTCTCAAATCCATCCAACGGCTACGATCTAATAGATTGAGTGTCACACGGATTAGCAAATGTAAATGTTACGAGTTTATTTCAAAGAAACGAATAAAAAAAAAAGTCAAAGAACTTTATCATCTTTTTGTTGTGGCTTCTGTCTGGATTTACATTCACTTAAACTCCATGGTAATGAAATTATCTCTTTGCTTCGGCTCCTCTCGCCGCAGCATGATAATGCTTATTCTATGGATATGTTGGTACGTTTCTTGAATCATTTTCTTGTTAAAATCGCTATGTTTTATAGAGCGAACACAATGAGCATCTCTGTGGTACAAACCAATAAAATTGCAGGTGATATAATAGTCTAAGCTTACTTCAGTTCTGTAATTTATGCTTTTCAGAACAATATTCATAATACGTTTCTTTTTATGTATCTTCTCGCTTACAATAGTGCTAATTTTTGTTCTTTCTTTCCTTTCAGTTCAATGATATGATCAATATGTTTCTTCCTCGTCTTAAGCCTTTATGGCTGGGATTTTAGCATTTTTGTTCATGTAACATTATCATCTAAAGACTGTCGGAGAAGGAAACACGTAGGGATATGCTGGTGAAATCTTGTTATGTCGTTTGAATGGAAAAACTTTTGATCCTTGCCTTTCAATCACAATTAAAGGTTATCTTTTTTTTTATCTTAGGAAGAAGAGGGACTTAAGGAAAACGGCTATTTCTTGCCTGAAATATGGAATTCTGTTACAATTCTTATATGACTTATGAAATTATGCTGATATATAATTGAAATATTATTAATTTAAATTTCATATAGTAACTAATATAAATTGATTCATCTATATTTTGACTAATTTTCTGATAGTATAAATGTTAAATATGTTAAAACTTTTACAATTGGTGAGTTAACTGTTGTATTAGCTGCCGTATAATCAATTATTTTAAAAAAATATTTTATAATTTTAAAACATTATAGGGTATAAAATTATAATTTTAAACATATCATAAATAATTATATGTGAAAATACTTATTAATTATAGATAAATTATATATATATATATATATTTGAGTTTATTTTTTCCAATTTAAAATGAAACTTTTTTATTAAAAGGAATTTTTAATGTATTTTAAATTTAAATTTAAATTTGTGGTATTATTAAAAAATTTAAACTAATTTATTAATTTTAGAACAAAAATTTTAAAAGTGCTATTTAAAAAAAATTACATCTTTCTTAATTATAATATCTCAATAACTAATTACCTAAAAATATTTATTAAAATTTCAATTATATTTAGAATTAATATCAATATAAATCAATACATATCAATTTATAATATAAAAATTTGAGAATACTGTGGAAATCAACTATGTATTGATATATATATATATGTTTTTTAAAGATTATTACAATATAAAAGTATGAAAAATAATAAAAAAATCACCAATGAAAACTCTTTTTTATTTCATATGATAATAATACCAGACTAATTATAAATAATATATTAAAATTCTGATAGAATATCAGGTGTTGAAGGATATCGAGTAATTGTTTTTGAATTTTATAAACTAATTTTAATTTTTGAATGAATGAGTATCACAATCATAATATTATATACTACTTTGAATTCAAATAAAACTCATTTGTAGGAGCTGTTTTTCTCTATTGGAGTTCGCCCTGAAACACAAACTTTTAAGAAGACCACATTCAAAATATATATATATATATATAGATATTCAAGGAATACATTAGTTTGACAAAAAAAAAGCTGCCATCATGATGGTATATTGGTATGAATGTAGTAACTTTGATCACTCAAAATTACTATAACATCTTAAACAATTGAAGTGTCTTTTGTATCAACCAACAGTAAACTAGTCACTAGATTCATCCACATATATAAATCTCTATGTTGTCCACCAAAATGAGTAATGAATAATTATATATAAATCTTCTTCGTTTATCTACTGTTAGTAGATATGTTTTCGACATATATTATTCGTTTATCTGTTAACTTATATATCATCATTTTTTCGTATTCATTTTTTGTTATATATCTGTTTTTTTTGGATTAGGTTATATTAAATCGGTGATCAAATTGCAGAAGTAGTATTGGATCGAGGATGGATTCATGCTTTGGTTCTAAAGAAAAAAGAAGAAATTATTCTTAGATATGGTTTGTTCATGTCAGCAAGTTCTTTAAAATATGTTGTTGTAACAGTATGTTACGTTTAGGTGGTTTTTCCTTTAGTCACTATATTGGATGAAGATTAGTTTCTTTATCAGAAGTAACCTCTAGCCTCGAGTTCTCTCGACTTAGATTTTGATTTTCAGAAATTGTATGCTTTGTTCTAGAATTTTTGTTGTGTTATATGCATTTATATACATCTTTCTTTTAGGATATTTCAAGAGTATTTTTTTCTTCTATCGACTTTTCTCATCAAGAATTTTCTCCTCTACCTGCCTTTATGAAACTATATCTAATAAAATTTTAGATGATAAAAAAAAAATTAACACACTAAAATAATACACTTTCTGTTTTTAAGTAAAAGATTTTTTATTTTTTTATTTCCTAAATAGATTTTTTCTAGTTTTAGTGTATTGTTTATTAGTTAAAAATAAGTAACTATAAATTTTAGCAAAACAACTATTTATTTTAGTCAATTGCCTATTTAAATACTATTTTTATTTTTATAGGGTGAAAAAATCCATATTTTAATAGAGAAAAAAATTTCTATTTCAAAATAGCAAAATTAATTTTCATTTTTCAAAAAGTACTACGAAAAGTTGATATTTTCAAAAGTATCACAAAAATTTAATTTTAAATCTTTAAAACAAAATGCTAAACCCTAAAAATTAAACTATAAAAAATACTAAAATCAAGCATAATTATTTAAATTATAAAATTTAAAAATTATTTCTAGTGCATAGATATTTTTAGAAAATAAAACTAATATTAATAGTTTTGGAATATTTTTTGTATAATATTTTAGAATATATATTTTTTATTTCATGCCCATATACTATTTGCTAATGACTAATACTCTAAAATAGCATCATTTTAAATTTATCTTCTAAATTTAGCACAATAAAATTAAAATCCAAAAAAATAGCACAAATTATTATGTGAAAATAATTATTTATCTTAAATAAATTATATATAAAATTAAAATATAATGTTTGGATTCACTTTTTCCAATTTAAGGTTTAAATATTTTTTATTATGAATTTTTTTTAATAATTTTAATATTAAATTTATGATATTTTAAAAAAATTAAATAATTAATAATATATTTAGAACAAAAACTTGAAATAGTGGTATTTTAATCAATTACTTTTTGCTAATTTGGCTTAACCATTTTCATGTGCAGTTAAATGATTGATACTACTTGTCTGTATGCTCTATTTGCAACAACATATCATGCGAAAACAGCTAAACACAGACACGAGTCTCTCATTTATTTGGGTTAAATCAATCTCACATTTAAATAATTTTTAAAAATTTTAGCATAATTATGAGAATACACAGAGTTTTACAAGCAATAAACTAAAAGGACATGAAATAAAAACTAATGAGAGAAAAGACTGAAGAGAATAAAGAGACATGACTGTGTGTGACCACAAGTTGCTTCAATTTCCAATGCAAAGAAATACAAACTTTGTTGTACATTTTCCCAACACCATAATCACTTTATATCTGGTCGACTCTTTAAGCAGCATTAATCATCTTAATCACGTGATTTAACAGAAATACTTGTATAATTTTTGCTACCTGTTCTTCCTCTGTTTGATTATTTTATGCGTAATCTAATAAATTTGGAATGACTATCTAATAAAAACTATCATGATTTAACCGAACTAATTTTATATCTTTTTTACTGTTTAAAATTTTGAAACTTATTTATCCTTGATTTGAATCATGTCAAAAAATTGATATAACCAATATTTTTAGGTTTTGAGATTTCAAATTTTTAACTGATGGAGAAATAAGTGTCAGATACTGTGTTTTTTATCATAATTTTTTACTAGTTTAAATAGCGCTATAATGAAAAACATATGATCAGTTGCATCCACAACTATTAACGGTATACGAATAACATATATCGTAATCACATCTGTAATTTTAATTATAATAATCGACAGCAAGCAAACAAATATAACCAATGTAAAATTGTTGACAAACTCATTTATCTTGATATCGCTAAATCTAAATTTAATTAGATTGTCTTAGATTCAGATTCATTGGTTTTGTATGTTCACTTCAAAATGTTCTTTAAAAGGTTATGCATATGTTGGTAGTTCACTCGTATTATGCATGCAAATCGGTCGGGAAAATATTTTCCAGAAATCCATAAGATTTTGTAAAATTCAACGGATAAATTTTTTTTCGTCATAAATTAATCTTTGGAAACCATCCTTTGGAATTTTGTCACAAAATATTCCCTTGAGATTCCATCGAAAAATATTTACTTGGAATTTTATCAGGAACTTCTCTCTCGTAGAGTCATCGAAATCATTCACTCACGAGTTCAATGAGAAATAATCAATTGAAAAGATGTTAAAATTTTGGGTGTCGAAAAATCGTTAAAAAATACTGAGAATAATATCTTAACGAATTTGATTTTCTGATGAAATAGTCCCAAATATTGATTTTCCTCAAAAAAATTGGCCATCAGTAATGTAATGATATAATTTTTTTAGTGGGAAGACACAAAAGTAAACTGTAGTTTCGTTTTATGGCGAAACAAGTGAAGTCAAATTATTACAAGAATTTTTACATTCATTTTGTGTTGAGCAAACAATTATATTATCACATTTAACATGTATTTCAATATCACCGTAAATCTATTTTATCATCGTAAAAATACATCAAAATTGAATTTCATTTCATAAGGTGATACGTACTAGGATATATTTGTGTCTATCTAAAATTCTATATTTCGTGTATTCCTAATTCTACTAAGTGAAATATTTATATAAACTATATACTGTATATGCTTAATGGCATTGGAATAAACATAAATTTCCCAAAATTCTTAACAAAACTTTTTAGAAAATTATTATAATTATCTACTATGATTGGAACATTTATAAACCATTTAGAAAAATAGAGTGAGTGATTGCTGATGTAACTTTCTGGTACCGATTCTCTTTGTCGGAAAACGATTTGACATTTCATACAATTTGTTTGTAACAATATAAAAGTGGTATAGGGAAAAAGAAATAATTTATCGAGATAATTGTTTCAGCGTAATATAAGATATAGGAAAATTATATAAAATAATATATTTTTAAGTTTTTGTTTCAAAAATAATATTATTAGTTTAAATTTTTAATAATAATACAAATTTAAAATTAAAATATATTAAAACTATATTTTAATAAAAAAATAAATCATAAATTGGAAAAAAAATAAATCAAATATAATAATTTAAGTTTATGCATAATTTATTTGAAATAAATAAATATTTTTATATAATTATTTGTATTATTTTGGAGATTTTAATTTTAATATGTTACATTTATAAAAAAATTTAAAATATGTTATTTTATGGTATTATTATAAAATGTATTTTCTTTTACCTTCTAACGTTTTTGTGGCGGTCAAAATTGGTTAGTCTTTTTTTTCAATATTAGTTAGTTTTTATACAGAAAAGGAAATTTTAAAGAACTATATACAGCCTCTATAAATTAATAATATTAGGGTTTTAAAATTTAGTCAATTTTAAAATATTAACTTAATACTAAATTATTCAATATCAATTTATAGAGATAAATCTTCTATTTTGTTTTAAGTAGTATAATTTCAATGAATCCAATTGTGAAATAACATGCACAAAACTAATAATTTCGATCGTAATAAAATAAAAATTTTAATCGTTTACATGTTGATGTTGAAGTTGAAAATGATAGTATATAATTTTCACAAAAATTGATGGAGATCAAGAAAACAACATTAAAAATTTGTTATGCAACAAGTAATATGATTTTAAATGTAAAGTGGAAAAGATGAGCTATAACAAGATTTTAAAACTAAAGATGAGCTATAACAAGATTTTAAGTGTAAGTGGAAAAGAATATAACTAGTATTATGCTTTAATATATTATTTTAGCTATTTATGCATAAGTTTATATTATAATTAATTTATGATTAAGATCATATTTTATATTTTTTAAAAAATTCTTATTATATTATTTTATCAATAGTAATATTTTAAAATAATATTTTATAAATTTTTCTCCTAAATTTAGTATTTTAAATTTAAAATTCCCAAAATAACACAAATTAGTTTTTAAAAATACATATTTACTATAAATAAATTACAAATATAATGAAATATTATATTTAGATTTTTTTCTAATTTATGGTTTAATTTTTTCTTACTATAAAGATGGTTTAAAATATTTTAATATTAAATTTGTAATATTTTTAAAAATTTAAACTAATGATACTATATTTAGAAGAAAAACTTAAAATAATGTTATTTTTGTTAGTTGCTCTTTTATCAATCTTTATTAAATTTTACATGATTCTATCTTGTACGTTAATTTACCAAGCATACTTTATAAAAGAATAATTTTTTACTTTTTCATCTTTTATGAAATTTGGTAAATACATTATCCCAGGACTTATTCATTTTTAAAGAATTTATTGGGTAACGTAAACCACCCGATTATAAAAAGAAATGATCTTAATAGCTAGTAATATTTTTTTAATATGTTCACTATCCTCATTAATCTTAAGTTGATAGTGTCATTCTTCCAATTTTCTATGTCAGAGAATTTTCTTCAAAGTAAATTTGAATGAAAGAATATTTTGTCCCAAAAACTTCATAATAACATAAGCCTAAAACAATTTTAACATTAACCAAATAATATCATTGCGGCATGCAAATATAAAAAAAACATTTGATACGGAAAATAAAGAAAGATAAAGTATTCAAACTCCAAAATATATATTTACATAGGTACGATTATAAAATAGTACATTTATAAAATTTGTAGTAATTGATAGTGGATAATTAAAATTCGTGATGAGGATATAACTATTTGAAGAAATTAGCTGATAACTATTTGACGACACTTCCACTTTGGTCTTTTATATATATACAGAATAATACAAAAAGTTGTCTAAAAATAATAGAACCAAAAATTGGGTGTTCATGTATGTTAGGTTTCATATATAATAATACTCATTGTATCTTTTCATAAAATTATGAAGACGAAGTTCATTGAATTTTGATCAATCTTTTGAAGGATCCAAATATTACTAAAAAATTCCAAATTCAAAATTTTCATTGTGATAATGTAATAAAAGTTCGTGAAGACCAAATAAAATTTCTTGTTTGCCGGTTCCAATCGATTTTGAGAGGTTAGAAAAGTTTACAAAAATTTTAGAGTAATACTTTAAATAGTATATTTTTAAATTTTTATTTTAAATTTAGCACTATAAATTTAAAATTTTAAAAATAGTAATAAATTACTTTTTAAATACATATTTATTATAAATATAATTAAAATATTATATTTTAATTTTTTAATTTAAAATTTAGTTTTTTCTTATTAAAAATAAATTTTAAAATATTTTAATATTAAATTTATGTTAGTTTTGAAAATTTAAAGTAATACTATATTTATAACAAAAACTTAAAAATCCATATTTTATCCCGTTTTAGCCATTAGTAAATGTATTATTCTTTGGTTATGGTTCATTTATATCAAAACAAACTTAAAAATGAAGTTACAATCGTCAAAGACAGTTACTAAGTTTAGAAACCAAACACCTTGACGTGGCACACAAACACAAACTCTGACAATTGTATTAGATCATGTCTTCACACATGTAAACGCATTAAAGTCTTAACTATAATATTAGCTAAGTTATTATCGGGACTTCAGTTTGTTAAATTGTTTTTTTAATACATATCAGTATTTAATTAGGTCAGATTGTTTTCACCAACAAGTCAAAGATGCTGTGGAAAAATAGCTGGTTTTGTTTGTGTTTAACGAAAAAAAAAAGATTATATAAATAAGTTGTAATGTAGGGTGGATGAAGAACCAAAAGACAGAAATTGAGATCTAAAATCTTGATTTCTTGCGTGTTGGTCGCAGTACAAACGTCAACGTGATTACTGTTTTTAACTTTACTTATTACTGTTTTTTTTACAAGAAAGTTTTACATATTTAATATGAATATATTAGGTCATGTCGTAGGGATGTATCCACGAAGGAGAACCCTTTTCTTATTTTTTTGCAAATTTAAATATGATTTGAAGGACACACTAATCATGAGCCAGTTTTTGTGGCCACTAACAACATTAATTTATCTAAAACTACTGTTTACATTATTATTTGGTAAATATATTTTAAAAAATAATATTTAATTTGTAAAATATTATTTCAATTGTTATTATAAATAACTAATTTAAAAAATAAATACCAAATATAGAAAAAATTAAAATAGATATTAGTATTATGAAATCTAATATTTAAAATTCATATTTTTATTAATATACTTGAATAATTTTTATATGAAAATAAATAAATTAACTATATTAATACATCTAGCAACTTAACAATTTATAAAATTTAATTTATATTCATATTTTATAAATTATATTTATGAATATTATAAAATCTAATATTTAAAATTTAGATCTTTATTAATATATGTGAATAAATGTTTTACCTAAAAACTAACTATAATATTATTTCTAACAATTTAAAATTTTGATTTGTATTTATATTACAAATATTTTATAAAAATATTTTAAAATTCACTAAAATATTTTAAACTATAAACTATTTGATTATATAACAAAATATTATAATTACATAATCCGTACGAGTTCATTTCTCGTTAATAATTAATCTTTATCATGAAGATGTTTCCTGAGGAAATCCGAATATTGGGTCCTACTTATTACATGAATTGGTTAAGTCATGTGAATATTTGCATATTCTTCATTTTAAGATGGAGAAGAATATTAAAACTAAAGAAATCGAATGTGTTATAAACAACTCGAGAATCTAGTTCTTGAGAGTACATTCATGTTACCATGTGTTGGGTTGTTAGTTCTTGAGAGTACATTTATGTACATTTATATTAGAATATCGTAATCTTTTGTACGATTTTTTTGCTTATTAATAAATTTCAACTGCCGACAAAAAACATTCAGCTGGAGAGTCTCATGCATTACATGTTAAAATTTTAAGCAATAATTGGAGAAATTCAAACTAATTTATGTGGCTTATAAAAAATGAAAAAGTAATATCCTAAAAGAATATTTTTTTTAAATTTATCTTCCAAATCTAACATATTTAAAATAAAATTTATAAAACAACACAAATTATTATGTAAAAATAATTATTTACTTCAAATAAACTATATATAAATTAAAATATAATGTTTATATTATTTTGAAAATTTAAATTATTAGTGTTACATTTGGAATAAAAATTTGAAATACTGTTACTTTATACAATTGTTCAAATTGAAATACTTTATCATTTAGTAGTGCTTTTATAGTTCATAATTGAAATTTATTAGGAATAATTTGGATAGCAAGATTTATATATATTTTACATATCAAATATTGTGGGTTATAAAAGCTTAATTATGAAGTAAAGTCTACAAAATTCAATCATACCAAACAAGTATTGTCGACCATAAAACATCGATTATAAAAAAAGTTCGTGAAATTCAACAAACAAAAGTTTTCATAAGGATTTTATTGTGAAAATGATTCATTGATTTGGGTATGTATAAAAGGATTATGATAAAATCTAATTGATTAAGATCAGTCTAATCTCAAGTTGAGAGGAAAACCATTAATCTAATATCATTATTCTTGTATTATTGATGTTTATATATAAAGAATAAAAGAGTGACCCAATCTAATTTCTGTGTTTAACAAAATTTTAGTTTCTCAAGATTTCAACTTTCATTTAACAACCATGATTTAATAGGTTTATATT
>JAEVFF010000365.1:0-162941 GCA_018901945.1 Pugionium dolabratum
AAAGATAAAAATCCCCGTAAGAAAAAGTATTTGGGAGAACAAACTCAAAAGGTTCTGGAAGAACCTTACAAAAAGCGTCTCGAAAATACTTGTGAAAAGGTTATAGAGGAACTAACTCAAACGGAATGTCCGGAAGACATATGCAAACAGGTTTCTGAAAACCGTGAAGTGGAACTCCATCCAGAAGACGAACGCAATATAGAAACATATGAGATTTCAATTAACTATACCCAGAATAGAAAATTATGGGTTAGAAATGAAATAGAGGATATTAATGGAATATTCTCCTTTTCTGTGTCCAAAGAAATTGAAAATGAAAATGATGATGCAGAACCAATGTCTGTAACAGAATGTCAAAAAAGGTCTGATTGGGAAAAATGGCAAATAGCCATGAGAAATGAATTATTCTCTCTACAAAAAAGAAATGTTTTCGGACCCATTGTCATTACACCTGAAGATGTAGTGCCAGTTGGGTGCAAGTGGGTTTTTGTAAGGAAAAGGAATGAGAAAAACGAGGTCACTAGATATAAAGCACGTCTTGTTGCACAAGGATTTTCTCAAAGGCCGGGAATAGATTATGAAGAAACATATTCTCCGGTGATGGATGCAATTACATTTAGATATTTAATGAGTTTATCATCATCCAAAAGGTTAGAAATGCACCTTATGGATGTCGTGACTGCATACCTGTATGGAACCCTTGATAGTGATATATACATGAGAATCCCAGAAGGATTCAAGATCCCAGAAGGATCAAAGATCTCTAAAGGACCCAAAGAACTATATTGAGTCAAATTACAACGATCATTATATGAGTTAAAACAATCCGGACGCATGTGGTATAATCGCTTAAGTGAATATCTGTTGAAAAAAGGATATATTAACAATGCGATATGTCCTTGCGTATTTATAAATAAATTCCCATCAGGCTTTGTGATCATTGCTGTTTATGTAGATGACCTGAATATAATTGGAACTCAAAAGGAAGTTGATAATGCAAGAACTCATATGAAAGAAGAGTTTGAAATGAAAGATCTTGGAAAAACAAAATTTGTCTAGGACTCCAAATTGAACATTTCCAAGATGGGATATTTGTGCATCAATCAAATTATACGAAAAGAATATTGAAACGATTTAACATGGATAAAGCGAATCCTTTGAGTACTCCAATGGTTAATCGATCGCTTAATATAAACAAGGATCCATTTCGACCTTGTGAAGATAATGAAGACATATTAGGTCCTGAAGTACCTTATATGAGTGCTATCGGTGGACTTATGTATCTCGCAAATTGCACTCGACCAGATATAGCATTTGCTATAAATTTACTTGCGAGATATAGTTCATCACCTACACGAAGACATTGGAGTGGAATAAAACATATTTTCCGTTATCTCCAAGGTACGATTGATTTGGGATTATTTTATTCTAGAAACCCCGAGTTTGGTTTAGTTGGTTTTGCAGATGCTGGATATTTATCGGATCCACACAAAGCTCGGTCCCAAACCGGTTATGTTTTTACACTTGGTGGAACTGCAATCTCGTGGCGATCTCAAAAACAAACTTTGGTTGCCACTTCTTCAAATTACGCTGAAATCATCGCCCTTCATGAAGCTTGTAGAGAATGTGTATGGCTCAGATCTATGACTCAACATATAGAAGGAGCAAGTGGATTAATCAACAATAAGGAGCCAACAAAATTATTCGAAGATAATGCTGCATGTGTGACCCAAATCAAAGAAGGTTACATCAAGAGTGACCGAACAAAACATATTCCTCCGAGATTTTTCTCCTATATCCAAGAACTTGAGAAAAATCAAGAACTTAACGTCGAGTACATTCGTTCAAGTGATAATGCAGCAGATTTGTTTACAAAGGCGCTTCCTACGACAACGTTCAGAAAACACGTTCAGAATATTGGAATGCGTCATCTGCGAGACTTATAAAAGGAAACATATCTATCTTTTCGAGGGGGAGATTGTGTATCTGTACTCTTTTTCCCTTATCATGATTTTTATCCCGTTGGGTTTTTACATGATAAGGTTTTTAACGAGGCAGAACGCAATACTTCGATAATAATAGATAATCAAGGGGGAGTGTTGAAAAGTCAACAAAGGCGTCTTCGTTGAAGACGTCTTTGTTTTGATTACCTTTTTACGAAGTTTGCCGACTGACTTCTCCTATAAATAGGAGACTATGTATCATTTGTAAACTACATCAAATGAACGATTCTCTCTTCTCTCTCATCTTTTCTTCTGCGTAAAATTATCAGTTTAATTTTATCTCTCTAGATATTTTTTTTATAACACTAAGATATTTGTTTATCTTAAGATTTATTTTTCTGTTCAAATTCAAAAAAATAAATTAAAATATAGTATTGCATTTTAACTCTAAAATAACCTTTTCAAGTAAAAACACCAAAAATATTTAAAAAATTTATAGTAAATACCAAACAAGAATGAAATATAGATGAGAAAAACATTGCATCAAGCAAGACCTTTTTCATGGAAGTCTAGATAAGTTTCGGATTGATTAGAACTAAACACCAAACTATATTGGTTGAACTACTTTTGTAAAAACCTTTTCAAATCTTAACTACAATTCAACATGCAGTAATAATACCAAACTAAAATAAAATCAGTTAATTAAAGGGCTTATTCATCGTCAAATTACACAGCGACAAGTAGATTTTTCAATGTTTTTAACCCAACCAATTGTTTAAATCAATATTTTGATTATCAATTCAGATTAACTAGTGAAAGAAGCTTCGTATACACGTGACAGGTTAATTCTCAATGATCTCAAAATACTAATTTATAAATGTCCTTATAATTACTTTTCATATGGGCAATTAATCGATGACTAATCATTGCTGATTACCTTTTTTGTTTTCGAATTTCACATAATTTATGGAGAAAAATACTCAGTAATTATATAATATTATTTATTAATAACTATAAATTAAGTATTTATATAGTTTTAACTTTTATTTAAAATTATTTTTAATATTAATATTTGTATATATAAATTAAAGAAATAAAAATAATTGTTTTTATGAATTTAATAGTATTTTTTGTTAGTTTAATAAAATATATTGATTTTCTAACCAAAATAATAACAATAATATATATTGTAATTATTTAGTAATTTAAACTCATTTATATATTTATTTAAAATTCAATATAATGATTACACGTTAACATGACATTTCTATTAATAATACGTAAAAGTGAAATTATTTATTAAAATGTTTCTCAAATAATATAATTGGGATATGGTCTCAAATCTAAAATATTCAATTTAAAATATAGATCCTTTATAGTTTAACACATAATATAACTTTAAAACCAAATTAGGAAATATATAAATATAAATTTGATGAAATCAATATTAAAAGTAACCTTTTTACTTTAAATAATATTATATATATAGACCGGAAATCTAAATATTCCAAATCTAAGAAAGGAGAAACATAAAACGTATGGTTAAAAGAAAAAGCATATGAAAATGATTGACCTATACAAACCCATTTGCAATGTTGATTATTATTTCCACTTTTCATTTTGGTCTCATCACACACTTAATCAAGAATTAATATAAATAATTAGCAATGGAACTTTTACTTTATAGAGTCTCTATGATTCTTCTATGGTCAAAGGAAATGGTTCGATCCAACCATGCAGATTCCTTATTAGATGGTTAAAATTCATTCTTCCTCGACCTCACACTTTCTTCACTGTTTTCTTTATTTGTTGTTTTCATATTCAAATATTTTACTAAGACTTAGAGAGATGTCGGCAAAGTTAGAGTACTGTAGGAAAAGACCATCTGCTTCATAATGTGCACATTCCCACATATCAATTTTTAAAATATGATACAATCTCAACACTGTGATTGCATTATGTAATTCTATTCTGGGATGTATATAGGATATATTATTAGGATATTAGATTATTGGACAATTGTATAAAATAGTTTTTATTTTAAATTTAACACAAATCATTTAAATTTTAAAAATAATATAGATTTAATATTAAAATAATTAAATTTCTTTCTGATTAAACAAATTTAAATCTTAAATTAGAAAAGTGAACTCAAATATTATATTTTAATTTTATATATAGTATATTTGAGGTAAATAATTATTTTACATAATAATTTTTGCTATTTTAAAAGTTTTATTTTTAATGTGTTAGATTTGAAATATAAACTTAAAATTTTATTTTAGGATATTAGTCTAGATAATATATAAAAAGAGCTCTATTTTATGATTTTTTTTATAATTTATGATTTAATTTATTTTATATAATAATATTTAAAATATTTTAATATTAAATATGTGATACTGATGAAAATTTAAATTACGACAAAATTTTAAAGAGAACTAGAATTACCAAAATAATTTGAAGATTCATTAATTGGTGACAGGAAAAATAAAAAGTCATTGAAGAAAGGTTTTTCTTTTGGGCATAAACATGTTTGCACTTAAAGTGCTTTACCCTTTAGTAGATATTTAGCCATTTTAATAGTTAGCTTTTTCTTCATGTCTTCACCTCTAAAAAATTCACTATATCATTGTTACATTTTCTTTCACTTCACTTCACTTCACATTTTCATCTCAACACTATTCCAGAATTACACTTAAGTTCGGAAGGAGCATTCATCTTTTTGATTTCTAACAGCTTAATGGGCCTTTAGGCCCATAATATCAACGTTTCCCAAATTCTCAAATCCTTGTTGTAACCCAAAACAAATATAAGCAACTCAGATTAATCCTTTTATGTTTCGTTTTTTTTCTGGTTGAATTTTTAGTTGACAAGGGATGAACACATGTTTTTATCATAAATAAAAAGATATACAATTTTCTCACAGAACCTAAACTAGTTTTTATCGAATAAAACTATGTTTTAAATGTTTGATAAATACTAAACATAAACTCTATTCAATTAAAATGTTCATGTCTATTCCATAAATTAAGTATTATGTCGTCATCACCATTATCATGCCCTTAAAAGTATCCAAAATTAAACCAAAGTCTAAAGTCAACAAATCCTATAAAATGTAAACATTTCCCTGCAGGAAACCGGAATATTGGGACACGACAAAGAATTTCTTGTTAGAAAATTTGAGATGAAAGGAATTGGTAAGACCTTTGGCTATTAACTTTTTTCTTTATAAAACTGTTAATAGAGATTTTTCTTTTTAAATGAATTTTGACTTTATTTTTTTTAAGTCATATACTTTTAAAAACCTACATACGAGAACTAAATAATGAGAAAATGGGTGTAAGTATCTGAGTAAATCACAAAAATGAAATTTTAAAAGACATGTATATGTTCTAAAATAAATATAAATGCATAAAATAAAATAATTATTTTTATCATAAATTTTTAAGTTTAATGGATTTATGTTTATGAAATTGAGAAAAACGTAAAACTTGAAAATTAAAAAATATTTACATTTCATGAAATATTTATTAGTTTTGGGTTTTTCAAAATTTTCGATTTTTATAATTATTAAAAAATTGTGGAGTAGATGGGTTATCATCTAGTGAGAGATCCCGATTGGAAAAATGTTCGATACGGACACTTCCAAAATCTAAAATATATGTTCCGTGGTGACACTGTTAAAGTATATGTGACAAAGAAGACTTTGACAAATATTGGTTGGACTTTATATTTCTATATTCAAACAAGGCATGCAAATTGCATTGCAGAATTGTCAAAGGAAAGGGCTTGAAAGACAGAGAGGGAGAGCGCGCGTGGTCAGCACGAAGCAGGTACAAAGTTTCGCCAGCTCTTCAAAATCAAAGCCATTTTCTCCACGATTCCACCTAACCTCTCATCCCACTTTTGTCCTTCTTCTTCTTCTTTCCATCTCAATAGAATTGTATCGTTCCTCACACACGCCTTTCTCATTTTTCTTTCAATCATCCTCTTCCGTTTCTTATCCGTAAGTTGTGTTTCTCTCTCTCTCTCTCTCTATCTCTATTTCTCTGTAAATATTTTTTTGATGATTTCACATTGATTAGATATGCTAGATCTGATTGAGTTTTAGTCGTTTAGAGATTCGTGAAGCTCAGTTTGGTTACTGCTTGAGATTTCACACCAGCGGTCGAGCTAGTTCTTTTAGACTCGTAGCTTTATTGATTTTGATTTTTTGTAATTGAATCCGAGCCTTTTGATGAATCTCATTACTTTCGTTTCGGGTTTGTTCCAATTCGTCCTAATTTTTATGGGTTGATTGATTTTGATTTCCTTGCTTCTGAATTGTTAGAGATTTGTGCAAGTTTCTGTCTTTCTCGTAGGACTCGAATGTGGTTTCTTTCGATTTTGACATTTCTGTTATATCATATGCGACTGTTTTCAATTTACCAACTTTTAGGTTCTAAAACCTGGAATAAAATTTTGGTATAATTGTATATCAATGCCTAATGGATGTTCTTTCACCATCTAACTAAGCTGGTACTTAGCCTACTTCCAATACTGACCCCATATGTAGAACCCATTAACTTTTGCATCCTCTGCCTCTTTAGCTTGTTAGCATCTTTGGGTTGCTTCATTAGTATTCTTTCCCATTTTGGCTTTAGTGTTGATCTTATTCTAGGCTTCTAGCTGCCATTCATTGTAGTTTTGTGTTTGTGAGGACACATTTCTTATGAATCATTTGTTTGTTGTTGTTGTTCAGATTCTTTTCATTTCTCAGCACAACAAGAATGGATTCTTGTGTTGGAAGGTTGGACGAAAATCCCATGGTTCTTCGATGTCCATTCTTGAGGAATATCAATGAACCCACTAATCTCTCCTTCTCTTCATCCTTGCCTTTTCCCATGCCTGTAAGTAATTGTTTGTGTGATGGTTCTGGACATTTCTTGCAGCGCATCGATTCTGATCTTGTCTCATCAACTGTCGTATTGACTTTGTATATCCTATAGGTACGAGCAGGAAAAGGACCGATATTTGAAGATGGACCCAATTTTGATACAGCATTTAGGCTTTTCCATGGGCAAGACGGAGTTGTCCCTCTTTCAAACAGCGCTCGAGCTGAAGCAAAGAAGCCCATGCTTTCCCCTCCTGTATTTCATCCACTTGCTGCTAGGGCAGCGACAATTAGTCTCTCATCCTTTGGACCTGGAGGGCCTTTTGGATTTGATGCATTTGCTGAGATGTTTAATAATCAAAAGAAAAAGTCAGATTCATCTAAAAAGAGGGATTCTTCTTCTAAGGTAGACGTTTGATGCAGTTCTTGGTTAACAATATTCTTCTCAAATCGATGTGCATTAGTTAAAGAATGGAAATGGTTGACCTTTCAAGAAAACCAAGGATGCAATGTGCTGGCTTATGAGATCAAAACTCAAGATCATTCTCTGTTTTACTTTGTTTTTGTAGCTCATCACTTACTTGTTATTTCTATCTCAGGGAGGAAACCATGAATCTATGAGCGACGACTGGCTTCAAACAGGAAATTGCCCAATTGCAAAATCATATAGAGCTGTAAATGGCGTGGCACCGCTTGTTGCAAAGATCCTGCAACCCCCTCCAGGAATGAGATTTAAGTGTCCCCAAGCAATAGTCGCAGCTCGAGCAGCGTTATCAAAAACAACTTTTGCCAAGAACCTCCGCCCACAACCTTTACCAGCCAAAGTACTAGTGATAGGGATGATGGGCATGGCACTAAATGTGCCTCTAGGGATTTGGAGAGAGCACACTGAAAAATATTCAGCGTCTTGGTTTGTAGCTCTTCATGCAGCGGTTCCATTCATAGGAATACTGAGAAAGTCGGTGTTGATGCCTAAGATGGCTATGGTTTTCACGATAGCAGCATCGGTGTTGGGACAGGTTATTGGGTCAAGAGCAGAGAGGCTTAGGCTCAAGTTGGTAGCTGAGAAGAAGCTGGCTTTGAAGGGACCAAATTCATCTTCCCTTGAAGCAAATCAGATGCAATTTGCTGGGGTTTCATCGGATGGAAGGTGTGGTGATAAAGTGGTGATGAAATGGAATCCTATGTTGCTTGAAGTTGCAAGCCCTGTTTCTTCCGGATCAGCTACTGTTGTCTGCTAAAAGGTTTTGCGTTCTTCGAAGAACTCTATATACATATAATTGTATTTGTTCTGTTATTGGGAATGTATTTGAAAAGTTTCTAAATGTTTGAGAAAAACAAGAATAAAGCTCCATTTTTAACGTATATTTAAATGTGAAAGACTCGATTTGATTGAATAAAAGGGAAATATAGTGACTGAAAGTTTAAGATGTGTATTAATTACTTCGATAGTGTAAAAGCATTGCTACAACTTCTACAATGAATGTTGTCGCTTGGGTTTCAACATGGATCAAATTCTGACCAGTAGTCCTTTTGCTCCATGGACGAAGACAGTTTGGATGATAGCTCAAGTCAACGTTTAAATCTTGAATTACTATATTGCAAATGCACTATAGCGCTGTTCGTTTGTCTGCCGCAGCGTCTGCGGCAGCGACCTACGGTCAGACGCTGCGATTAGACGTAACAATATTGTTGTTCGTTTGATCGCAGCTTTTTGCGGTCGACCGCAGCATTTGACCGCAGGAATCTGCGGCGGTCAAACGAACAACGTTTGGCCGCATGACACAGCCGCATATTCCTACGGCTACGAAACGAACAGGTCTTATATAGATATTCGTATGCGGTATGCCCCAACCGTACAAGTGGTTCAATATACGAGCAGTAATATATTTTAAATAAATATGTGAGCAGACACTTTTTGTTTGCTTTATAAATGGATCGTGAGAAATGGATGACGGGTGGGTTGGATTTTCAAATTACAAAATGGAACAAACAATCTTAATGGGTATACAGAGCATTTATAAAATACCGTCTCCATTGTATGAAGGTTATGAGTCTTATTTGTATTATGACAAGTCTGGTTGACAGATGATGTTACTGTTCCCGATTCATTACCGATTTCGCTGATCTTATTTATATGATCAACGAATCAGATGGTTGACCAACATTTATCATGGAGATCAAAGAGTTTGAAGCTCTTCATCAGCATTTTATAGATTTTACCATTATCTTCCAACGAAAAGAGAAGAATTCACATGCTAATGTTTTCGTCAAACAAACTCGACAGAGAAATTTGATTTTTTCTTACGTTAACACTTCTATTTCATTCTGATTCGAAAATACGTATGGTATTCATAACATATACATAGTTCTTCTTGTTTTGGTTTTTGAACCATTTTAATTTAATTTAATACGATGTTCACAAAAAATAAATTAAACCAAATCAAAGCTCTCAAATGTTATGGATGAAATACTATGAAATTATCTTTAAAAAAATCCATAGATATAGCCGGAATGGTCGTGTATGAAACTAAATTTATAATGGTGTGTCCAAAAAAAAAGAAAAAATTATGCATTTGAACATGTATAATCGGAATACGTTAACTCTTACAATGTTAGCAAAAGCCACACAATGCTTGCATTTTAAAATAAACAAACTCTGTTCTTTTGGTAATTCTCTATTACTGTAATTTTGTCGTACAAGAAATCTATTAAGATGCGTCGGAATATGGAATTTGAACAACAACAGAAAACAAGGTCGGAATCATGAGTTTGATACGCTCTTATAATTTCTGTTAAGTCCCCCTTAGACCAATGGTATCAACTTTGTTTTCAGAAAGTTAAGTTTGTTTCTTTTCCGAAATCATATAATGTATTATTCTTATAAAAAAGTCACGTGTAATATACAAAGATATGTTACCAAATTCAAAGTATATTCAAACGGAAAGTACCCATCTGTATGTTTAGGCAGAGAATCGTCCAATATCTTTTTTGTTTAAATTCCTCCATTATCTTCTATAAAATCTCTTCATTTGTCTCTCTATATTTCTTCACTTCCAGACCATTTCTCTTCTCTCCGTGGAGTTTCGAGATCTTACAAAACCATAAAAACTTTTGTATTATTTGTCCTTTTCGATCTTTGTAATAATTATAAGGAAAGTAAAGCTTGAAACTCAATAATGATGGGAGACAATGAAGAGAAGAAAACAGCGTTTATGAATCTTGGGGTTCAAGTATCAATGAGAATGTTAGCCATTGGAACTGCAATGACCTCGATGTGGCTCATGATCACTAATCATGAAGTCGCCACTGTTTATGGCATTGCTTTTGAGGCTAAATACAGCTACTCCTCTTCCTTTAGGTATAAATATTCTTACTCTTATGAAGTTGTGCAAGTAACTAATGATATAATAAGTGAAATAAAGTTGTTCACATCAATAATTATAAGCATGAGATCAAATGATGATGAAATGAAAGTCTATGATTTGGTGTTTGATAGGTATTTAGTCTACGCAGAGATAGCAATCTGCGCCGTGGTATTGTTGACGATGGTATGGGCTTGTTTAGCAGTCCGTAGAGAAGGACTTGTGTTTGCACTCTTCATCTTTGATTTGGTAATTCATCTTCATCTTTTCAATCTCAATATATTTGAAAAGACTTTGCATCTTTGTTTGTTTATAATGGGTTTGATTTAGTACAGCTTGCGACGATGACGGCGATGTCGGCTTTCTCTGCGGCGTTGTCGGAGGGTTACATCGGGAAGTATGGTAATAAACACGCCGGCTGGCTTCCGATTTGCGACTATGTACATGGTTACTGCACACGTGTCAGTTTTTCACTCGCTATGTCCTTCATCTCTTTTGTCCTCTTGTTCCTCATTACAGTCACAACTGCACCTGCTCGTCATTTCTGAATTTTTTTTTAACATTTCATGTTATAGAATTCCTTCTACTCTAAGACTTTTCAATCTTTCTCAGATACTTAAATTTTAATAAAGTGAACAAATTGTGAAAGTTTGATTCGATATTATAAAAAGAAAATGTATAATTCCGTGTATTTAATTATTTATCGTTGAGACTTATTCTCTTCTTTGTTGTGCTTAGACTTGTACTTATGTGCGTGTATTTGAGGGGAAACAAAGAAATAACAAACTATTTGAAAAGATCATTTAAGTTTAAAGGTTATATTCAACAAACAAAGTACTATCCTATGTATAAGAATTTATACTTCTACTGTTCTATCAAACCAGTTTTTACTTTTTGAAATAATTTGTTCCACCAAGAACAAAAAGAAGAATAAGTGTTTGGGATATGTAAAACGTCGTCGTATCTTCGTCCTGCAAAAAGATTCATCTTCTTAAGAGACTACACCTTATCCAAATTTTGAGTTAAGCATTAGGGGAAGCCATTTTTCTTTTCTTGTGTTGAATTTGAGCTGTGTCTTGAGCATCATCTCCTTCCATGGCTTCATTATCAACCACTTCTTTAAGCTACAAAGCTCCATCCCTAAAATCCACAAGAATTTTTCAGGTGAATACACATATTCATCTCTTAAATCTCAATGTATTATATATATATATATATATGTTAATCTATTGGTTTAATGAATCTCAGTGTTTCGTTTTCTTTGTGCAACCACTTCGAAACCCGTGTTGAAAATTAAACTTGATTTTGGGTCAAGTTTAATTATTGGATCAATGATCCAATAATACTAATTGGGCATAAGTAAAACTTGATCCAAATTCTAGACAAATTCTAGAATATATCTAGAATCATCTTCCACCTCCTTAAAAAGAAATATCTAGATATTTGTTTAAAAATATTTTGAAAGAATTCTCTAGATTTAGGAATAAAATATTGAGATATTTTGTAATTTGGAGGCTATAAATACCTCCATACCCTCTCATTTGTAGTCAAGTTGTTCCAAAGAAAAAACAAGTTGTTCCAATAAAACAACAAGTTCCTCTAAAGATAAAATCTTCCTCTTCTTCCTAAAATTCCTATTTTCTCAAAGTTTCATAAACACCTTCTCCACCACTTCTAAAATTATTTTCTCCCAACAAAGTGGTATCAGAGCCATACTACTCTTTTAGAGATGGCAAGTAATGGTTTTCCCCTCCAAGTTCCGATGCTCACAAAGAGCAACTACGATAATTGGAGTCTTAGAATGATGGCAATTCTAGGAGCACATGATGTGTGGGATATAGTCGAGAGAGGCTTCATTGAATCAAACAATGAAGCTAATCTATCTCAAACTCAAAACGATAGTTTGAGAGATCTAAGGAAGAGAGACAAGAAAGCTCTCTGCCTAATTTATCAAGGTTTAGATGAAGATACATTCGAGAAAGTCGCCGAAGCAAAAACGGCCAAAGAAGCATGGGAGAAGCTTCGAATCTCTTACAAGGGAGTGGAACAAGTCAAGAAGGTACGTCTTCAAACTCTAAGAAAAGAATTTGAAGCTTTGCAAATGAAAGAAGGTGAACTAGTTTCCGATTACTTCTCAAGAGTGTTAACGGTTACTAATAACCTTAAAAGAAATGGTGAGAAATTAGATGAAGTGAGAATAATGGAGAAGGTTCTTAGATCGTTGGATTCAAAATTCGAGCATATTGTTACCGTCATTGAAGAGACAAAGGATTTGGAGACTATGACGATGGAGCAACTTCTTGGATCGTTACAAGCTTATGAAGAAAAGAAGAAGAAGAAAGAAGAAATCACGGATAAGGTACTCAAGATGAATATTGATAAAGAAGAAAGCGATCGAATCCATCCAAGAAGAGGTGGAGGTCAATTCCGAGGAAGAGGTCGTGGATATGGAAATGGAAGAGGTATGAGGTCTTTTGAAAACAATGTTAACCAAAGAGGAGAAAACTCATCAAGAGGTCATGGGAGAGGAAATCAAAGGTCAAGGTACGATAAATCAAACATTAAATGTTATAATTGTGGAAAACTTGGACATTATGCTTCCGAATGTAAAGCTCCAAGAAATAATCAAGTTGAGGAGAAGTCCAACTACGTTGAAGAGAAAATCCAAGAAGATGAAGTGTTATTAATGGCTAAAAAGAAAGATGAAAGAGATGATGCTCAAATGTGGTACCTTGATAGCGGTGCAAGCAATCACATGTGTGGAAAAAGAGGCATGTTCATAGAGCTTGATGAATCGGTGAAAGGAAATGTGGCATTAGGAGATGAATCAAAGCTGGAAGTAAAAGGCAAAGGTAATATTCTCATCCGATTGAAGAATGGAGATCATCAATTCATTTCCAATGTTTACTATGTGCCAAATATGAAGACAAATATCTTGAGTATTGGACAACTCTTAGAGAAAGGTTATGATATTCACTTAAAAGATAATAACCTTTCTATAAGAGATTGTGCAAATAATCTCATCACCAAGGTGCCAATGTCAAGAAATAGAATGTTTGTTCTTAACATTCAAAATGATATCGCACAATGTCTCAAGATGTGTTATAAGAAAGAATCTTGGCTTTGGCATCTTCGATTTGGACATCTCAACTTTGGAGGATTGGAGCTACTTTCTAAGAAAGGAATGGTGAGAGGATTGCCTTACATCAACCATCCAAATCAAGTTTGTGAAGGGTGTCTACTTGGAAAACAATTCAAAATGAGTTTTCCGAAGGAGTCAAACACAAGAGCTCGGAAGCCACTAGAACTTATATACACAGACGTTTGTGGACCGATCAAGCCAAGTTCACTCGGTAAAAGTAACTATTTTCTTCTCTTTATTGATGATTTTTCAAGAAAAACATGGGTTTATTTTTTGAAGGAAAAATCAGAAGTGTTTGAAAACTTCAAAAAGTTCAAAGCTCTTGTTGAGAAAGAAAGTGGCCTTGTGATCAAAGCCATGAGATCCGATCGTGGAGGAGAGTTCACTTCCAAAGAATTTCAGAAGTATTATGAGGATAATGGGATTCGTAGACAATTGACGGTGCCAAGATCACCTCAACAAAATGGAGTGGCGGAAAGAAAGAATAGAACAATCCTTGAGATGGCGAGGAGCATGCTCAAAAGCAAAAGATTACCAAAAGAGCTATGGGCAGAAGCGGTTGCATGCGCGGTTTATCTATCAAACCGATCTCCGACAAGAAGTGTCTTGAAAAAAACACCACAAGAAGCTTGGAGTGGAAGGAAGCCCGGAATTTCTCATCTAAGAGTTTTTGGAAGCATTGCTCATGCTCATATACCGGATGAAAAACGAAGCAAACTAGATGATAAAAGTGAGAAGTATATCTTTATTGGTTATGCCAATAATACCAAAGGTTATAAGCTCTACAATCCGGATACAAGGAAGACAATCGTTAGTCGAAATGTCATCTTTGATGAAGAAGGAGAATGGGATTGGAGTTCAAATCATGAAGATTATAATTTCTTTCCACCTTTTGAAGAAGAAATTTTGGAGCAACCTAGAGAGGAACAAACTACACCGCCAACTTCACCAACTACAAGTTATCAAGAAGATGAAAGTCCGAGTGAAAGGACTCCACGTTATAGAAGTTTACAAGAACTCTATGAGGTAACCGAAAATCAAGACAACCTTACATTATTTTGTTTATTTGCGGATTGCGAACCCATGAACTTTCAAGAGGCTATGGAGAAGAAAACATGGAGAAATGCAATGGATGAAGAGATCAAAGCAATACAAAAGAATGAGACATGGGAGTTAGCTTCACTTCCGAATGGGCATAAGGCAATTGGTGTGAAGTGGGTGTATAAAGCAAAGAAGAACTCTAAAGGAGAAATCGAAAGATACAAAGCAAGATTGGTGGCAAAAGGCTATAGTCAAAGAGCCGGAATCGACTATGACGAGGTATTCGCTCCTGTTGCTCGTTTAGAAACTGTTAGACTAATCATTTCATTGGCAGCCCAAAACAGTTGGAGATACATCAAATGGATGTCAAATCAGCCTTTTTAAATGGAGATCTTGATGAAGAAGTCTACATTGAGCAACCACAAGGCTATATAGTCAAAGGAGAAGAAGACAAAGTCTTAAGGTTAAAGAAAGCCCTTTATGGCTTAAAACAAGCACCAAGAGCTTGGAATACTCGAATTGATAAGTATTTCAAGGAGAAAAATTTCATCAAGTGTCCATATGAACATGCACTCTATATCAAAACTCAAAAGAATGATATATTGATTGCATGTTTATATGTAGATGATTTGATATTCACAGGCAACAATCCAAGTATGTTTGAGGATTTCAAGATGGAGATGACAAAAGAGTTCGAGATGACGGATATTGGATTGATGTCTTACTACCTTGGAATTGAAGTGAAGCAAGAAGCCAATGGAATATTCATTACTCAAGAAGGTTATGCTAAAGAGGTGCTCAAGAAATTCAAGATGGATGACTCAAACCCCGTAAGCACGCCAATGGAATGTGGAGTTAAGTTGTCAAAACATGAAGAAGGAGAAATGGTGGATCCAACACTATTTAAGAGCTTGGTTGGAAGCTTACGTTACTTAACATGCACAAGACCTGACATTTTATATGCGGTTGGAGTTGTGAGTCGATACATGGAGCATCCAACCACAACTCACTTTAAGGCGGCCAAGAGGATTCTTCGATACATCAAAGGTACAACAAATTTTGGTTTACACTACTCTATTTCTAATGATTACAAGCTTGTCGGATATAGCGATAGCGATTGGAGTGGAGACGTAGATGATCGAAAAAGTACAAGTGGATTTGTATTTTATATTGGAGATACGGCATTCACATGGATGTCAAAGAAGCAACCGATTGTCACTCTTTCTACATGTGAAGCGGAGTATGTAGCTGCTACGTCATGTGTTTGTCATGCAATTTGGCTGCGAAATTTGTTAAAAGAGTTGTGCTTACCACAAGAGGAACCAACGAAGATTTTAGTGGATAACAAATCAGCAATCGCATTAGCAAAGAACCCAGTCTTCCATGATCGAAGTAAGCACATTGATACACGCTATCACTACATTAGAGAATGTGTTACCAAGAAGGATGTACAAGTGGAGTATGTGAAGACGAATGATCAAGTAGCTGATATTTTCACCAAGTCACTCAAGCGTGAAGATTTTATAAAGATGAGAAGTTTGCTTGGAATAGCAAAATCAAGTTTAAGAGGGGGTGTTGAAAATTAAACTTGATTTTGGGTCAAGTTTAATTATTGGATCAATGATCCAATAATACTAATTGGGCATAAGTAAAACTTGATCCAAATTCTAGACAAATTCTAGAATATATCTAGAATCATCTTCCACCTCCTTAAAAAGAAATATCTAGATATTTGTTTAAAGATATTTTGAAAGAATTCTCTAGATTTAGGAATAAAATATTGAGATATTTTGTAATTTGGAGGCTATAAATACCTCCATACCCTCTCATTTGTAGTCAAGTTGTTCCAAAGAAAAACAAGTTGTTCCAATAAAACAACAAGTTTCTCTAGAGATAAAATCTTCCTCTTCTTCCTAAAATTCCTATTTTCTCAAAGTTTCATAAACACCTTCTCTACCACTTCTAAAAATTATTTTCTCCCAACATATATATATATATATATTGGATTTTTAACCTTCCTCAATGCATATCATCAATGTAGAAATGAATAATAGTAGGTATCGGTAAATAATCCGAACCGAATAAAACGAACCAAAATCGAATCGAAAAATAGATTTCGATTGGTATTTAATTATAAAAAATTAACCGAACATATATTATTTTGGAAAATCATGGTTATTAGTTACTAACCGAATCGAACAAAAAAGGAAATAATATCCAAAAAAACCGAATTATTTTTGGTTATTTCCAGATAATTTGATTATTTTTAGTTATTTTTTTGTTACTTTCGATTATTTTCAATTATTTTTTGTTATCTTTTATTATTTTCGGTTATTTGGTTAACCAAATTATTTTTTGGTTATTTTGTGATTTTTATATTTAGTAACCGAACCGACCGTACCAAAATATGAAAATAACCGAATAGATATTTAATCTTACCAACCAAAATATCAAAAATTGAGAATAACTAACCGAAATTGAACGAATATCAGAATATCGTTGTGGAAATATCTCTGATTAGATCGCTAAATCTCATAGTAAAATAATAGTACCGATGTGGAAATATCTTTGATTATATCGCTAAATACATGTTTTTTTTGACAGGAGGCTTGTATGAAGTTAGGCGTTCTTAATGCGGAAGAGTTTGAAGCACTTGTTGTTCCCGAGAAGATGATTGGTCCCTCCGCCTAATATTATTATTTATGGAGACAAAGCTTCAATTGCATATTGAAGGCTTTTTCTTCAAGTTGTGTCCATTGTCTTTTAAATGGTTGATCAAAAAAGTCTTGAGTTTTAATTTTTGTAAGGTTAACAATTTTCGTTTGAGTTTTTGCTTTGTGTATTTAATAAATTTGGAAATCCAACTCAAATTCAATGTTTAAAATTTGTATTCAAATCATGCGTTTCTTGGTTTTATGATATATAAATATTTTTTAAATCACGTTTTATTCAATTTTATGAATTTATTAATTTGATTTCACACTAAATTTTATTTGATTTGGAATAATTTTCATGTTAAAAATATAAATATTGAAAATGGAGAGAAAACTCAAAAATTTACATATAGTAATCCAAATTCACATCTTAGATTTAGAAATTTGTAATCTTAGATTTAGAAATTTGTAATCGTATATGGAAATTTAATCCACTAAAATACATAAACAAATAACTCTCATTTTCTATCAAAAATTAATTCAACCAATAAATCCAAAGATTTTAGGAAATCTAAAATTTAGTTAGAGAATTCAAAAAAATTACAGAACCTTTTGGATTTACAAACATTTGCATTTAGGATACAAAAATCACTCTAGGTTTAACAACTTCATTGGTAGTCTAATAAATTAAATTTTACTTATCTATTAAAAAAAGAAATTTATTTCTTACGACTATACCAATTTATGCAATTAAACATGTTTTCACACGAATTTTTAAACTTTTTCGTAAGATACACAAATCGTGTTTTACATAAACCACCCAATATCTTTAAAATTTTGCCTTGCATAAATGAAAAAACGAAAATATTAGAAATGATATGAAAATAAAACTACATAATTAATCAAAATACCATCTCACCAATACACTTATACAAATAAATATTTTTTATTCAGTCATATAACACCAAATAAAAAATGATCATATCATTTGTCATCATCAATGAATCATATTTATATGTCATCATTTTTTTCAAGGTTTGGCCAAATGGAATTAAAATAACCTTACTTGACCGAATTTGTAAATAATAGTAAGTAGATTAAATGTTTTGATTGTTTAATTTAATTGAAATGATTCTAAATTTTTTCTGATCTATATATATTATGCACAAAAATAATTTAATATTTTAAAATTTTATTATTTGGATAAATTTTTATATAAATATATTTTAATTTTAATTATATAGATGTAAATATTTTTATAAAAGAATGATATTATTATTGTTAGATTTATTATTTCAAATAATGTTGTATTATTTTATTGCGGCTTTGTGATAAATTAACCAAAATTATTGAGCAACGATTTAAGTTCTCATTGTTAGGGTTATAATAAATTTGTATTATTTTGTGTTTTATATCTCAGTAATGTTTATTATTTAAGTAATATCCATATTTTATTATTCAAATATAATTTGATAGTATATTATAAGATCTAGTGAGAGATTTAAATAATTTATATAATAAGATAAATATTTTTCATCAATTACTACTATCTCCAAAATTTCAATTCCATTGAAATATTATTTTCATAATTTTAAGATTTTGATTCTGATTTTCCATTATGTTTTGAATGGTTTTAAAAAGTAAAGATATGTAACATTGCCCACTGCACAAACTAACAGGACGTGTTAAATTTTTTTTTTTTTAAATGCTAAAGTAATGTAAATATATATAAATGCATAGTTGTAGTAAAATGTTGGCTAGGATTTGGAATTTATTATAACATTCATGGTTTTATAAAATTCTCATAAAATATTTGGTATATTTTAATAATTTTTAATTGCGTTTTTTTATAAATGATTAAATAAATTTTTTAAGGTAAACGGTTTTTTGAATAATAGGAATTTTTTTTAATTGAGTGCAAGTGTATGGAAGTTTGAATTTAAAATATATGAAATTTGTGTACATGAATATACAAATAGTATACTATTAATGGTTGTTTTAAAATTTTGATTAAAATAATATGAGTGCAGAGATTTATGGAAATTTAACATATTTGTTTTTATCAAATAAGGTTGCAATATTTAATGTTTTGAAGTTTTTATGGAAAATATAAAAAATTATGAAAAACCGATTTATTAGGTATTTGGAAAGAATTTAATGGTCTAGGACTTATATTCAATTTATTATAATATTGGAGTCCCTTATAATATTCATTTAGAATATTTCTTTAGGATGTTTGATATATTTTAAGAATTTATAATGACGAGTTTTTTAGTAAATGATGACATTAAATTTTTAAAACTAAACGAATATAACAATAGATGTAAACGTCAACGGTTTAGATTGTTTTGAATATTTATGGAATGTTTTTTATTGAATGTAATTTAAATGGAAGTTTAATTTAAAATTTATGAAATTTTTTATATATATAATATTAATGATTGTATTAAACTGTTGATTATAATACAATGATTCTAGATTTTAGAAAAATTTGACATATTTATTTGTTTTGAAATTTTAATCCATTACGTAATTTGGATTTGAAATTTTGGTCTCGTTTGAAAAACAAACAAAAAATATTTGAAAAGACACACCTAGACTTTTACAGATCAAAAGATATCCAAAATATCTTTGAATCAATATGATATCAAAGTCCAAATATAAAAAAAAAATTGAACTTTTTTACAAGCTTTTTTCGCAAGTATGTTAGCATGTGCATTCCTTTCCCTAGATTGATGGATTAGTGAGAATTCTAGGAAGTGTTGGCAGGATTGATTCGAATTCTTCAATCTCCATTGTGAAGACTAGCTAACCATCCGGTTCGTTTATTAAGCAAATTAGGTCAGTAGAATCAGTGATGAACCTATCACAATATCGTTGCAAATCATGCAGGCTACACATAGCTGATATTCGACTAAAGAACTCCATATGCAATGGAGATAAACGTGGTATCGTTCATATCCAAAAGATCGCTTGTACCGTCTTGCAGTTTAAGAATCCAACCAACGCTGTTTGTTCATTCTCTTTCTAGGATCCATTTATGTAAACAAACATGTATTGAGCTAAGGGTTGGAGATCTGCTAGGGCTATATTTTGGTCCGTCTTCATCTCCATGCCCTTTTGATCCATGGATGAGGACCAGAGATCACTCTCTCTACGGACCTTATCCAGGATATTGATGGCGATCCAATCTTTATTGTTATATATTTTTTCACTTTTTACTTTCTAAATGAACCATAGAATTCATGGAAAACTACGAATATCAAAATTGGACTGATTCGCATCCGGAGTGCGCCAAAATAAATAGTCAAAATTACCAAACACACTAGTGTAGGAGAAAATCGATGGCGCTGATGGAATATTCGATAAAGCCCAGGTTTGACATGCGGGCAGCCATAGAAAAACCACATGATTAATACATTCTGTTTCACAAACATATTTCACATAAAATATCTCGTCGAATATGTCTATAACATAGACATCCATTAGTAGCTAACACCCTGGACATGGATTGGTAGAGGAAATATTGTAATTTTCTCGGTATTTTAATCTTTCACACAGCTTGTTTGAGTGGGTTTAACGATGGTCTTTGAGTTAAAAATATTGTTTTTAAAGATCCCATTTTTATTGGGTTTCTTAGCCAGATTTGACCATCTAGATTTCCCTGTTTGTGAAATGCCAACAAAATTTGTTTCTCACGCTCTAGAGATTTGATTTTAAGGTGACAATCAACTTTGTATCCTCCAGGGGAAACCACCTTTCCACCTCTAAAAGCTTCCAACATTCTCTGTGGTTGGATAAACTCCGTTATCCTTAGGTCACGATAACAAGATTGATTAAAGCTTCTAGGGGGAGCCTTGGAAATAAACCAGGTATCCAGCGATCCACCCAAATATGGTCTTGGGAGCTCATTTTTGATTATTTTCCTTGCGCCTTTGTCTACGAGATCCTTCCCGGACCAAATACTCTTCCAGCTATATGACACACGACATGGTTTATTCGCCTTAAACACGTAGAATTCCTTATAATATCGGCCGTTCAGCACACATCTACAATAATGAGAAAGATGTTAAGCTACATATTGGATCAGCTTATAATCTTCTTCTTCTTTTCCGCGTTAGACGGTGAATAAAACATGACACGTGATATTTTATGATTGGTTAGATGTTGGAAGTGGTGATCGTGGTTGGTCGGTCGTTTTGGGCTGGGTTAAGGGCAGTTGCGGTATTTCAAGACGGCTCCTTTTACACGGTGTTAGATAGGAGAGAGTAATCACGTGAAGATATACAACACGGATTAATCGGGTGTGCCTTGTCGATTACGTGAGACACGTGTATCGAACGGTGTGTTTTGAAACTTAATGAGTAAGGTTGACTTGTGTCATTCGATTCCTACTGAATGGAAAATTGGAGGTTGACGGCAATTTTTCGATTCTTCTAGTAGGAATAAACATTTTTTGTTTTGTTCTGGAAGTGGTGAAATTACGGAAATGCAATGCTTTGCGGTTAAGTTTTCCAATAATCGAAAAGTTGTGCATTGTGAAAGTTTCATAAAAGTCAAAGTGATGCAGCACAGAAAATGAGAGTATAATCATATGAATTATTCTTTTCATAGATTAATTTTGATATTTATTATTATTTCATCGGTTTATAAAGAAGGTTACATAAATAATTTCACCAATATTATAATAAATGGTTTTTTTCTCTAATTAATACGATTAAATGATAGAGATAAAATTAAATTATTATTTAAAATTTTGCATAAAATACAAAATGGCAATTAACTAATTTATCACTAAATAAAATTTTAATTACTAAATTATCATCTCAAACCTAAACTTACACCAATATCATTTTTTTAAAAGAAAAAGATTAAAATAATCTGATTTAATTTTAACCTAATCTTTTTTATGCTATCTTTTTTTAAAAAAATTAAAGATATTTTAGTTTTTTTAATTAGATAAAATGCTATGTATGAGATTTTTTATCTTAATGATATAATTGCCATTAAAACTTTATTTAGTGGTAATATAGGGTATTTCTCAATACAAAACTATACTTTTGTAATAAAAAAAACACTTTAGTGAAATAAAGGTATTAAGAGCTTTTTATCGTTTTTTATGTATAATGTATTCATGAACCATTGATTATCATGCATTTATTTTTGTTTCAATGAATGGTTATGGTTTGATAAAACTCATTCAACATTTTGGTAAATGTTAATATATTATTTATAAATATCTAATATTTTAACACAAAAGTCAAACATAATACAAAACAAAATATTACGAAATTTTAAAAATTAGTCAACAAAATATAAAATAAAATTTGGATTAAATGAATATTTATGACATCTACAATTTTTATCTATTTAATAATATTTAGATAATTTAAATTTATTTGTATAATATGATTTTATTTTTTATTTTATTTATATAATCAATATTCAATACTTTTTAAAATATCATTTTAAATAAAAATAAATTAAATACTTTTCTAATTTATATTTATTAAATAAATAAATAATTATAATATATGAATATTTTATTTTGCGAATGACGTAGATTTAAATCTAGTTAGATTAGTATTAAAGACTTTTTGGTTAATAGAATAAGTCGATATGATTTTTGAATTAAGAAAATTATAACATTGTTGAGAGTGGTTGTGGTGATGTTCAACAATTTTACTCACCCATTCTCCTTTAGTATATATAGTAGATAATTTGTTAACTTTATTTTCTTTCTTTGTTTACATAGGCCATGTCTGGAGTAAAATATTTATTAAAGAAATATTACATTGTTTTGAACGTTTGTTTTAAATAAATATTACTTTATTTTCTCTCTTTATTTACATAGGTCATGTCTGAAGTAATAGCAGAAAATAACATTATTTTAAGTTTTTCTTCAAAATTTATCACATTAAAATTAAAATTCTAAAAATATCACAAATTATTATGTGAAAATAATTATTTAGCTTAAATAAATTATATATAAAATTAAAACATAATGTTTGGATACACTTTTTTCAATTTAGGATTTAAATTTTTTCATTGAAAAGAAGTTTTTAATTATTTTAGTACCAAATTTATGATATTTTTGGAAATTTAAATAATTAATGCTATATTTGGAACTAAAATTTAAAATACTGGTATTTTAGTCAATTGCACTTGTTTTATCTATAAAATTTAATATATTTTTATAAAAAAGTATTTGAAATTTAAAATCTGATTATTGATTATTATTTTTAATGTAATAATTTTTTTATCCTATTTGAGTTATTAATAATTTTTTATACAAAATAATTTCACCTGTACATTTACTTAAATGATAATTTTTTCTTAATTAAATAACATATTCATATTTGAAAAATTAAAATTATAACGTATATTAACTAAATAAATATATTTTTATATGAATGATTTAGGATCCTATTTTTCTTTTAAGTTTTCAAAAAATGATAGGAGAAAATAATTACTAAACATAAATAATATGATATAATAAGAGAAAGAGTAATACATAAAATACCATTTTTTAAGTTTTTTTGTTCTAAATCTACTATCTTAAAATGAAAATTTCAAAATAACACAAATAATTATGTAAAAATACTTATTTACTCTAAATAAATTATGTTTAATTTTTTCTATTAAGATAAATTTTTAATATATTGTAATCTAAAATTTGGATTATTATTGGAAATTTAAACTAATGATGCTATTTTGGAACAAAAACTTAAAATATGTTATTTTAGAAAATTAACCTAATAGAATTTCAAATATTATTTTTTCCATGTGATTGATTACTCTTTATTTTTATGTAGTTATTTATAATAAAATTATGTGTAAATAAAAGAAATAGAGAGGATTTTTTGAAATTAATAATTAGTTTGAGTCAGTTTCATAAAATATATATTTTTTTAATTAAATTAATATAATAAAATATATAATAATTATTGTAATAAATTAAATTCATTTATATTTTTATTTAAAATTTGTTTTGGTGATAACACATAATGACATTTTTTTAAATAACATGTTAAGATAAAGATTTTTTAAAAATATTTTTAATTAATATATTAGATTTATATATGTTTATATATAAATATATTTGATTGACGGAATATAGATTTATGTATATTGATTCTTAGATATTCTTTCTCTTTGAGGGTAGGTAGTTAACCTCTACATATTCATATATAATTAAAATCAAGATAATTCCCTTATTAAGATTTTTTAGCCGAGATTTATCAATTGCATATCTACTTAGAATCTTTTTCGAGTTCCGTTTTCTTTTTCTTTTTTCGTCAAGGAATCTTTTTCAGTTACGATTCACTAAATATATAAACCCAACGATTTCAGTAATCTAAAAAAAATCTTATAGCAAATATCAACAGTTGATTAGGGTTTGGGATTATACCTCCTACATCTTTTGTGCCCACCTTTGAACTGAGTTGTTCTGAGGTGAGTTTTCTTGTGTTCTCTCCCGATGAGTAATCCAGAGGATATCCCTAGCAGGCTTGAGGTCAGTATACTCATTCATATAATTAATCTATAATGTATATACAACTTCTGAATCTAAATTGATTATTTGATGATGAACAGGGCAAGAATGTAGCACGAGTTGTATGTTGTATTCTGGGAGTAGGATCTCTCGTGGCATGGAATGCAATGCTAACCATTACAGATTACTATTATCAAGTTTTTCCAGTATGAATCTAGTCAATTCTTTTCATTAATACAAGTCTATATATATATTTGTTTAATTAGGGTTTCTTTTTAATCACAGAAATATCATCCTTCAAGGGTTCTTACAATAGTTTACCAATTGTTTGCGAATGTGTTTATATCAACACTTGCTTACAACGAAGCTAAACTCAATACCCGACTTCGTAACATTTTCGGTTACAGTCTTTATACTGTC
This sequence comes from Pugionium dolabratum, assembly GCA_018901945.1. Taxonomy (NCBI): domain Eukaryota; kingdom Viridiplantae; phylum Streptophyta; class Magnoliopsida; order Brassicales; family Brassicaceae; genus Pugionium; species Pugionium dolabratum. Next base: position 24,937 of record JAEVFF010000365.1, read on the forward strand.
GGCACCTTTTGTCTCATCATTGTAAGTACTCTCAAATCTCTAGTAATTCTATATCGACATATATATAGAATCTTGAGTTTGATTTGACTACGTTTGGTGAAGCTGGATCTTATCTCTCACGGCAGTGGAAGCATAGGAGCATATCTTGTGTTGTGTTTGATCGTTGCTCTGTTTGGTCTTGCGGATGCTTTTGTGCAAGGTGCAATGGTTGGAGATTTGTCCTTCATGTGTCCTGAGTTCATCCAGGTTTGTTTTGTAGATCATTTATATTTTAGCTTAATGATATATCATAATGTTTGATTATTTTTTTTCAGGCTTTTATGGGTGGTTTAGGGATAGCTGGAGTTTTAACATCTGGTTTAAGACTTATTACGAAAGCAATTTTCGATAAATCTTCTCATGGACTTCGAAAAGGAGCTTGTAATTTCTCTTCTATACATCTCTTTGAGTTGCTTTTTGTTACATGAATTAAGCTTGTTTTTAATCATTATTTATATGTTATTTGCAGTGTTATTCATAGGTATATCGACTTTGATCGAGTTAGCATGTACCATTCTATATACATTCGTTTTTGCTAAGCTCCCTATCGTGAAATACTACCGCTCTAAAGCTGGTAGAGAAGGGGCTAAAACCGTAACTGCAGATTTAGCTGCAGCCGGTCTGCAAGAACAAGCTGAACAGGTATCTTTCGATTTATTTTTATCTAATACTATGTTTTTTATTCAACTAATTATCTTCTCAATTTTGATCCTAACAAAAGATTCAACAAATGGACGAGTCCAAGATCCAAAGACTAACCAAGAAGCAGTTGCTAAAACAAAACATAGATCATGGAGTAAATCTCTTCTTGATTTATGTTGTTACTTTATCGATTTTCCCAGGATTTCTCTACGAAAACACAGGAGAACATCGATTGGGTGATTGGTATGTAACATTTTACCATTAAAAACCATTCAATTCAATAGATTTTGGTATAATGTTTTGAAAACCATATATGTTTGATGTGTTAAAAGGTATGCACCGGTGCTAATAGCAATGTACAACGGATGGGATTCAATCTCTAGGTTCATTCCCTCGATCAAACATCTAGCACTCAAATCAAGGAAATGGATCACAATCTGCGTTGTAGCACGTTTCTTGCTCATTCCTGCCTTTTACTTCACTGCAAAATACGCAGATGAAGGATGGATGATTTTCTTGACATCTTTCTTGGGATTGAGCAACGGTTATTTGACCGTATGCATCTTCAGCATGGCCCCAAAGGGTTACAATGTAAGTTACTTGTCTCTTTTGAATAGGTATTTTCGGTTTGGTTTGGTATATACCGGTTATGTTAATTTGGTACAATGCAATTTGAAATAATGTTGATAGGGACCGGAAGCGAATGCATTAGGGAATTTGTTGTGTGTGTTTCTATTGGGAGGGATCTTCGCTGGAGTATGTCTCGGTTGGCTTTGGCTTATTGGCAACGATTCGTTTTAGAATTTAATTATGCGAATGCATTTTATTTTTTAATTACATTCAATTCATTACTGCTTAATTTTTCTTTTTAAAAGAAGATAAAAGTTCACGCTTTTATTTGAAACTTTAAATTTTTTTTAATTGTTATTAGTTGGTGGAACAAATTATTTTCAGGTTGATTTCAGATGTATAAAATTCTTCTTTTTTCTTACATTATGTATTAATGCAAATTAATTAAAAAAATTAGTAGTGTGGATTTTGTTGTTAGCCACTTAAAGAACTAATAGATAGGAGTGGAAAAATTCTCATATGTAATTAATTTTTTATTTAGAATATGTAAATTACATATTATAATTAATTTTAATTTAGTATAATGGTCAATATATAGGTTCATGTCTAAACTCTAAAGTATGTGGATTTGAAATCAAACTAATTTTTACAAAATTTATAAAATATATGTTAGTAATATCTCTAAAACACTAAATTTTAATAATCTAAAAACAGGTGTATTATATCAAAATTAATTTCCTTAAACATCAAATATCATATTTTTAATTATTTGATATCTTCGTTCCGTGGACTCGGAAAAAAAAATTAAAAATGAAAATTTTCTATTTCTGTTGAATGTAAAATATGGTTATACAAATAGTAAAAATCGGTCCTAAATTTAGAAAAACCATAAATTAAAATTTTTTTAAAAAAAGAAATAGTATTTTAAAATTAAATTTTTTATTTTTATGTATAGAAAATATAATGTAAAAGTTTGAACCCTCGATATTTTAATATTTTTTTCCTTTTAATTTACCACTGTGTTGAAAGTTTTTGACAAATGGATAACCGAATATATTTTAGAAAAATAAAGGTTACAAAATGGGCTTGATAGTTTGGACCGAGGCTTAGGCCATGCAAAAAGTTCATATAAAGTTATAAGCTATCCCATATAAACCAATTTTTACTAAACCAAAATCTAACGTGTAAAGCACACTATAATCTAATAATTCATGTGTAATGATCTAAATTAATAACATTTTTTTAATATCTTACATCTAAATTTATTCTTACATAATATATAGAAAATACTTTATATATATAAAACGTATAGATTTTGATTCTTGAAAGTAGACGAATAAATAAACCCCTTGGAGGACAATAAGCCGTGTGTCTTAGTGATTCTCGAAAGCTTAATAAATATATTATTTACGGAAAAAAAGGAATAAAGCTTTTAAGCTTCAATCAAACAAAGCTTATATATGAAGACATTAAGAACCTGTTTTCACATAAAGCATAAAAAGATGAAACTTGTTCGTACTTTATTGTACATCTAGAAGACCAAAATTATACCCATAATGTTTTCTTTTGTCTTTTATATTCATTTTACATTAACTATGATTCTTATTTCTTTTGGTGCATCCCATATTTTATCAAACTCTATTACAAATTTACAACCTAATTTCTAATAACTTAACATTTAATAATCTAATATTTTCATATGAAAAAGTATAACATTTTCATACGAATAAAAGTGAAATCGAACTTTACATATTTAAAAAATATAAAATAGTGTAACTATTAATTCACTTGTTTTTTTAAAATTGAAATTAATTAGTGGAATATTAATTTGATGCTATCTTTCACCTTTAATCTCTAATATATTACAAATAGTAATGTAGTTTATATAGATGCCAAAAAAAAGTAATGTATATATCAATAATTATTTTCAATGTTCGGAGCAATAAATGGAAGTGACAAAAGCTCTCAAGTTTTTTGGCCATAACAAAAACAGGATTTTCACTTTTAAAAGTCCCAATTCCCTCTCTCAAATCCCTGAATCCACGACGATGAGGACTGGTTAACCGATGACCGACGATGACCACAAATACACACTGAGGACGAAGACACACTAGCGACGGAACAAAATAATTACAAAGTCACACAAAACTTACAACATAGTAACAAACAGGTCACAAAATATCGTCGCCAATCGTAGTCGTTGTGTCTTTAACAACAACGTCAATCATCGTCGATTAACAAATTATCATCATCGCTGATGAGTATTGGTATTGAGAGAGGGTCAGAACTTCGATTAAATTTTTTTAATATTAAGAGTTTTCTCTTATTGGTTAAGTCGAGGGATCTAGTGTCACTAGATTCACAACCTTTACATGGCTATTGATATTTATAAGAATCTAAAGTTAAACTCTTATTTAAATTCTAAAACCAAGATTATTCCTGTGAGTTGATTCCTGTATATAGAAGGACAAATACCGTTTAATGTGTGGCTAGCATTAGCTTACATAAACAATGTTTGTGAAGAGACTGCAGAGAAAGATAAAACAAAAGGAGTGAAAACTTATTAAAATCGTAATTGCAATCAAATAAGATTCTATTGGACAGAGGACATTAGTCGAGCCTGAATTCTTCCACAAAGAGAGATGAAGTGGGCCTTGATTCAGCGGCGTGCAACATGATAATACTGTTGTTTCCAAATAGTATAGAGACATGATTACATCGCTAATATGGTAGGCCCGAGTCAATGTATTTTTCTGTCTAAAATAAAACTAGGTTGATATTCGCACCAAATAACTATTAAATAAATATAATATAATTTTAGTTATAAATTTCTTATATTTATTTGTGAAATATTATTATTTAGGATTTAAAATTAGATTATGTTTATCAAAAGATTATTAATTTTAATATAATGATAGTTGTTTTTCTATTTGAATAATTGATTATTTTTATGCAAACTATATTTTATTTGTAAAATATTAGAAACGAAAATTTATTGGTTAATGGTTTGAACTAGACACCTAGAGTTTATTAATTGAACACTCAACAAATAATTACTGAAATTTGTTATCCCTAAAAATGTTTAATATATTTTGGCGTTTGAAGTATTTGGTTATTGAGTTTTTAGAACAACTTCACAAGGAAAACCATGATTCTCAATTTGTTGGAGAAGAAGAAAGTCCTACATGGTATAAAATCCATTAGTTTTGATTTTATTTTTTTAAATGGATTGTTTTCAAAAGAACAAAATTTTTTGAACAAATTGAACTGTAAACTCATGTTTGCTTTGTTTGAGTTCAGGGTTGGCTTTGCATTTAGGATATATGTTTCTTTATGTAGTTGTATCGTATCGCTTTTATCAAATAGGGATCTAAGTATTTGAGAATTTGCAAAATAACTAGTTAGATTTTATTTAGAAACAATGATTTAAGAATTTTTCTTCCCTTGTCAGAAAATGAATAGTATATATTATCTATCCTCTAACCTGAAAGAAGCTAAAACTATTCTCAATATATGTATTATCTCTAATATATTATTTTAATAACATTTTAATAACATAATATTATTTTAATGTGTTATTAACAAAAATATCATGATTACATTTCATTACCACAATAAATTTTAAATAAATATATAAATACATTTAAGTTAATAAAATAATTACGATATATATCATTGTTATTAATTTGGTTAGAAAACCAATATATTTTATTAAACTAACCAAAAACTACTATTAAATTCGTAAAAAATAATTATTTTTCTTTTCTTAATTTACATATAAAAATTATTATTAAAAATAATTTTAAATAAAATTTAAAATTATATAACTATTTAATTTATATTTAATAATAAATAATATTATATAATTTATAAATATTTTTTCTCAGGCATGACGTGGTTATAAATCTAATCTCTAATATATTATTTGAAAAATATTTTTTTTAAATAACTTTGTTCTAACGTGTTATTAACAAAAATACCATATTGACGTGTCATCACTACAGTGAATTTCAAATAAATATATAAATAAATTTAAATTACTAAAATAATTACAATATATGGTATTGTTATTAATTTGGTTTAAAAAAATTTTATTTTATTAAACTAACAAAAAATATTATTAAATTCATAAAAATAATTTTTTCTTCTTAATTTTTATATATAAAAATTAATATTAAAATTAATTTAAAATAAAATTTAAAATTATAGAAATATTTAATAATAAATAATATTATATAATTTATAAATATTTTTGGTGTGAGTCTAAATCTAGTTTAGTATTATTTTCTAAAGTGCCACCAAATTTCGGACAGACCAAAGATCTTGAATACTGCCTAGTTTTTTTCCATGCTATGTTCTTTGGTTTTGAAGTATGAGAATACCAACATTTTCATTTTCTGATAAAAATTAGTAAATATCTACTAAAATAATTCACATATATACATAAATTTTTTGTGTAATTCGAATATTTAGAGGTAGAAATATTTTTGAACTGAAGTCATGGATTCATGTAAAAGACATTTCTTATCTTCATTCTAAAACCAAATATACGGATTAAAAAGAATGAATATTGTTAGCATTTTATAAAATGGGGTCTTTATTACTGTTAAATTTGGATATAAGATTTTTTAATTGGTGATGGATCTAAAAACGAAATTATTACTATAAAGACCATCAATCAATCTATTGAAAGAGTAGGCATGGAAAAATTAAAAATACCAAAGAAGCTAGATTGATTCAACACTTTCTCTAGCAAGTGTTCCAATATGTTAGGAACAATGCATATTGTCAATGTTGTGGAGACCTTTTGAAATTGATTCATTCGTAATGAAATATTGGTAACAATTCAATTCTTGCACATATATTAGACACATACATGTCTTTTTATGTTAAGATATGAATAAATCTTTTTTCATAAAGATGAATGATGTTGAATATCAAAATTAATTCGTATATATTTATCAGTATATATATATATATATTAAACCATATGTGTAATATTAAAATCATAAAGTAGGAAGCAGTGGGGCAGTTTACCCATTGGCTTCCACTAACAATTTTTTATAAACCAATTTTTCTAATCGAACGAACAAAAAGGTTGAATCGTGGAAACACATTATACATGGATATGTACAAGCATAAATACGATAATATCAAGAATTTAAACCAGGATTTATACATTTCATCAATAATTTTTCTCTACTCAAAATCAACTTTTGGTAATAAATAATGAAGCATAACTCATCTCTCACAAATAAATTACTTGTAATTTATGTATATTGTAATTATATCATCTTGAAAAATACACTAAAATACTATAATTTTTAAGTTTTATTCCAAAAATATCATTACTCCAGAAATAACAAAAATAATTATAGAAAAATATTTATTTTGTCTTAAATAAATTATAAAAATTTATAATATTAAATTTATGATATTTTTAAATAAAAATTATAAATATTTATTTTTGAGAAGAGCCAATATAAGTATTTTTTTATGTAGTCACCATAGAAAATTGTTTCTCGAACAAAAGAGCAGTTACAATTTGTTAAGATACAAACATAAACCGAATAGAAACAACTAAGAATTTCAATTATAATGTTCTCTATCTTTAATTAGTGATTAACAAAGATGGCACCAATGGCAAAATATGTATTTATATATTCAAGAACAATGATAGGAACAAAAGGTTCTTCCACATAAAAACAACCATATCTGCTAAATTCAGCAATTAAAAAATCCCACGAAAGTTTAAATCAATAATAAACTATTGTCATGCTTTAAAGTCTTCAAGCTGAATTTAGCATATGTTCCCATCCGTCTTGACAACCACAACTCTCAACTTTAATCACCTATATATAATTAATTAAAAACCAAAATTAATTAGCTTAATTATTAAATATCATTAATTATTAATAGATGCATGTTTCTTTTTATTTTTTCTAATAAAAACCAATTAGTTTACGATAGATAATTCCATCTTTTAAGCCATAGCTAAATCATTCTTGCTTTTGTAGTTGGTCCCCTTTAATACCATTGTTGCCTCTGTCCACCTTTGAAGAGTCACCTTCTCACATCTCTACTTTTTCTCCAAGTAATGATTCATTCTTTGATCTTTATTTTAACCATTATTAGTTAGTATTTTAATGCTAATCAAGAACCATACGATATAAACGTTCAGCTTCTCTACCTGAAATTGTTGCCTCCAAACGTCGGTGTCCAAAAATCGGCTGTTGTTTCGTTAGCCACCGGAAAAGTGCTTGATATCGAGACGAGACATAGACCGTGTCCTCTTAGTTCGTGATTCTCGTTTCCATCTTGATTCTTTGATTTACCAGATATCTGCATGAATCCATACTTAATTAATTAACCATGTATGATTAATTAGATATACATGAAGTCTTCAAAGTAATTAACCTGTTGTTGTTGTTGTTGGTTCGATACACCTTGTTTCATGTATGGAGTGCTTAAAACCTGTATTTAAAAACATTTTTATGCTCAATTTAGGGTTTCTTGAATTGAAAGATTTACTAGAGAAATTACTAGAAACGTACAGTAACTTGGTCGTGAAGGAATTTGATATACTCTATAGCTTCTTGGAGGACAGATGCAGTATCTGTCTGAAAATTAACCCCAAAAGTAAAGAAGATCAATACATAAACCTAATCATAAAAGAAATACTTTTGTTTGTATATTAAAAACAAACATATATATATATATATAAATCATTCACCTTTCCGAAAGGTGAAACTAGTTGTTGTAATGAAGTAATCTGGTCCCTTAGATTCTCTTTCCTCACCTGTTACAATATACAATCCATTTTATCAACCAAAGAAATTTAAATAAAATAAAAAGTTAGAAACAAATCTTGTTTTTAAATGATTATGTACCTTGAAAGTTGGCAACGGTGAAGGCGTGGTGACTCTCTGTTTCTTTGCTGCAGATTCATTTTCCTTTGCTGTCTTCAAAGACTCGTCTTGAACTCTTCTCTTCAGATTCTTCTCCATAGAAAAATAAACTTAATAATTTAGCCACAAAATATCAGAAAGATTTCTGCATATATGTGATTTTAATTACCTTGGTTGTGTCCTCAAGACGAGTAGATGTTATTTGCGGAGCAGTTACGAAACTGTTTGGCGTAGTACTGTTGTTTGAGTTAGTGGCTGATGAAGAAGACCAAAAGGGTCGAGAGTTTGTGTTGTTAGAGAAGTTGTTGATCAGTCCATAAGCAGCTTGATGATGAGGATTTGTCTTATTAGTCCAAGAGAGTTGAGGATCGTTGATTGAACAATTCGTGGTGGAAACAAAGTTGTATGGAGTCGGTTCGGGTTCATAAATAGTTCGTAACAAGCTCGAGGAAGAAGAAGTTGATGAAGACGAAGAACAAGTTGGATTAAGAAGATAAGGTGAAGTAGTTGTGGATAAGAATCCTTGATCTTGTGAGTTCCTTATTAAGCTTGAGTTTAAGTCTGCTTGTCTGAAAACACAAAAAGGAAGAAATAAAAGTGTTCTCATGAATATTATTGAAGATCTTCAATCTTGTTCATTAAGGAACACTAGAAGCATTGAACATAATTTAAGTTAGGGTTTTTTTTTCTTAAAGGAACTTACAAAATGGTTTGGTTCCATTCTGAAGAAGAGTTTGAGGAAAACCCTAAACCCATCATCTGCAACGTTGAATCAATCGTCACGGTGCTTCCTCCACTGTCGGAATCCGCCTCTCTCTGCCTGAAAACCATGTTGTTGTCTGTACAAGTCATCCTAGATTTGATATTATTCTCTTGCGAGCCAAAAGCATCTGAAGTGATAGTAGCGCCGAAACAAGGCGACAAGAAATGATCCGAAGGAGTCATGACGCTCCTTGGCGAGTTCCACCATGCGCCGCCTCCACCACCACAAATCGCCGCCGTGGCTTGAAACTCCTCCGCCATATGGAAAAATTGATTATATGTTTTACTTAGATCGTTGTAAGGAGATACTACGGTCAGATATTTTAATATGAGTGTGGTATGTTTTATGAAGAGCATTAATGTGGAATTTTGATATATGGTTATGAATGTTTATATATAGGCAAGTACGGACAAGTGTGTGGAAATTACCGGAATTTAGTTGACATTTTAAATAGCTTTTGACAAACAAAAAACTATATATCATCGTACTATTTCCAAATGTATTTTTTACATAAAACAACTATACTTTATTTTTGAGTAATATCCTAAAAATAGTATTTTTTTAACTTTATTTTTTAAATTTAGCACATAAATAAAATTTCTGAAATAACATAAATTATTATATGAAAATAATTATTTACCTTAAAAATAAACTATATATAAAATTAAAATATAATGTTTGGGTTCACTTTTTCAATTTAAGGTTTAAATTTTTTATTAAATTTTTTTTTTTAATTATTTTATTATTAAATTTATGTTATTTTTGGAAATATAAAAAATTAATGCTACATTTGAAAAAAAAATTCGAAACAGTGCTATTTTAGACAATTATTCTTTATTTTTTAATCTAAAAAAATATGACAATTCCAAGGATTTATAATTTTGTAGAATACATAAAAATATATCCTTTATATTTTTATTTAATTTTACAAAATACAATAAATTTCAGAAATGTACAATTTCGTAGAATATTTATATATCTTGTTAAACATTTAAGTTTGAAATATTTCTCAAAACATATTAGTGTTGTTCGTTTGTCTATTGTAAAAAATTACGATTGTGATCTGCGATCAGACGCTGCGATAAATATGTGAAAAAATATTGTTTGTTTTATAATCACATCGTCTGATTGTAAATCGTTGTCACAAATTTGTTTGTTTGTCAATCGTACGGTAAATTGCAGACGCAAATATATCCATTTTATTATCGCTGCGATAATGTAGTTAGTTTTAATAGCATATTAATAAAACTTATAAATAATTATAAAAGTATTGCAGTATTTTATAGGATCGATCGCTAATTTTTTATTGCATTGTTGAAATTCGATGACGTTTAAATTTTATTAATAGCATTTTGATAAAAAAAACAAAAAGTATTTTAGTCTTTCAGAAGATTAATTGCAAATTTTGATCACATTGTTAAAATCTGATGACGTTTAAAATTTTCTATCGCATCGTTAGCTCGAATGAATTAGGAAAATATTTAACAAACACAAACAGTTTGTGTTGCGAGTTTACGTACTGATACCTAAATGTACAATCCGGTTATCACTGTTAAATTAGGAAAGTATTTTCCCTTCCAATAATATTCGAACTTACGACCTCACATGTGCGTAAAGTGCCACTATTGGCCAAAAGACGAAACTTTAATGTTTCATTTATTCCTGATGTTAAGACAAATGTTATAATAATAATGTTCCTAATCGCTGATTTTTCTTCGATTATTCTAAGACAACTGTCTCTCTAAGATTTGTTTCTTCGCTTTGTCCAAGAACCGATAATTATCTTCTTGATTATAATTAATTAAATGTTTAAACTGAGATTAGATAATAGGTGTTTGGTATTATGCAAGATGTCAAAAGGAGATCGTATTTACATGATATCTGACGGTAAACTAATATTTGTTGACATCAAAATTCTAAAAATAATAAACTGGTTGAAAATAGAAGACTGTCACGATTTTCATTAAATCAGTTTAGTAATAATTGTTTGCCAAGAAAACGACTGATTTAAATTATATATTTCAGTTCTTATTTTAATAAACAAATTTTGAATTCTTATTAACTTCTTTATAACATTATTATTATAGATTGTAATGCTAGTGTGAATTTATGAATGTCATTATACTATAGACACATTTGTGAAAGAAATCATAATTTTAAGAACATGTTTTTGATATTTATAAACCCTAACTAAACATTATCTCTTATATAACTGATTTTGGAAAACTTTCTAAAAACGTGCGTGTGATATTTTTAGGAAATAGAAAAACTAAAATATGGCATAAAATATATCATAACCTAGTGCTATTATAAGCAAGGTTACATCGAAACATTGTTTTAATGTGTGAATTGACAAAAATAAGCAAATAAGTTTTATCAAAAAAAAATTGAAATATTTTGTCTATATATGCACTCATGAATCTATTTAATTAAATAGTAAATAATGTTTTTTACAAATAGTAGACATCTACGATGATTATAAAGTTTGAATTAAAATAGTTGAAGATTTATTTCATTGTCGATGAGAATTCTTTAGATAAAAATAGTAGCTTAAAATAAGATTTGTTCTTGTGGCTTGAGAGTAAAGTAAAGGGATAAATGGTATATGATGACGATCGTCGATCGATGATGAGTTTCAATCTGTGTGTCACGTCACCATTTCTGGACCTATTGTGTTTGTGACTTTTCTTTCCTCAATTTCTTTATACCAAACGACCCATTATTCTTTTCAAGTAGCTTTTCTAAATTCCGTAAATATTTTATTGTTTATATTAATATGATAAGTCAATCAATTATTGCACTTTACTAATTGCATGTCACAGTTTTCTTTTCTTTATTAATATCATTTGATGCGAGAGCCACAGAAATTAAAAACTAGATTTGTTAAACTTGATAATATGTTCTCTAATATATGTGTAAAAAACAAATTATGTTCTCTAATGATACTGCTCGAATCATAGTGATTGGGGCTGTGTCATTATTTAGAAAAAAGAATCAAAATTTTATATATAGATATGGATAGACTCGGATACAAAAGAAAGTCCGGAAGAATAATAATGTTCTTGATTCAAAAAGATTTATATCAAAGTAGTTTCTTTTATTATGGGCGATGTTCATTTGCCTTGCAGTTGATGATTGTAGATATGGTTAAAACTATAGTTGGAACTATGATAGTTTTTGTTTGATTGTTTGTCGTTAGCAGCTAATCGGAAGTTTTTAATTGTATCGTTGTTTTAATCACCGATAAAAATAACAATAGAGAATGTAGTGTTTGACCATTACGATTGAATTACGACTGATAAACGAATAACAATAATGATGTTTGTCTGTTTATCGCAAGAATTTGCAACTACGGCCTGCGATCAGATATTACGATAATATACAACAAATTATTGTTCGTTTTATAGATGTAGCGTCTGATCGCAAGTTACAGTCGCAAATTTGTTCATTTATCAATCGCACGACAGATCGTAGTGTTTGTCACAGATTTGTTCGTTTTGTTGTCGATGCGATAATATGGCTAGCGTTAATGATATTTTAGTGTTTTATAGGACTAATCGCAAATTTTTGTTTGTATCGTTAAAATTCGATGACGTTTAATTTTTTTTTATTGTAGATCGATACGATCGATACGATCGATCACTACGTTGATCACATGAAACTGAGATAAATGAATTCCATTTGATTGTATATCGCAATTGTAATTTTTTGCAATTGGCAACGAACAACAATATGGTACAGCTAAATCTGCAATTTTCTATAACAGATAAATGAATATGAATATAAATGTCTGAAATGTTTATTTCTACGTTATAGATATTATAAATATGATAAATTTAATCAATATTTATCAATAACAAAGGAAATTAACAAATTCACTGAGGTTGAAAAGTCATCCTAAAAGATGGAAATCAGTATTAGAGTTCTCTTAATTTATTCTTGTTTTTCACATGTTCCTGTGATTAATTTGGACTTTAAATCCAAAATTCTGCTACAAAACAAACTAATTGAACTTTGTAATATTTTATTTAGTAATGATTACGAGAAAGTTCAAGATTCAAGGACCACAATGAGTTTAAATCATTTAAAAAAAAGAAGTAAATATCAATTCAAAATTCATTAATGGTTTCTCTATGCGACACAATGTTTTGACTTAAAAAAGTTTTGAAGTGCTGAAATACAGAAACAGTTAGGTCAGATCCATACGACTAGTAATTTTTTATCAATTAGTTTTATATAAACTAATGTTTCGACTGGTTAAACATCGTACATACGAATTCGGCCGCGAAAATATGAATGGTTGGAAATAAATACATTTATCAAACATGTATGAATGGTTGGAAATAAATACATTTATCAAACATGTATGAATGGTTGACAATGGATATAATAACGGTATAATATAAAAATATGAAGCCACTTTTTTAGTTTACGTTTACTTATGTTTGGATCTTTGTCAGCACAACTGTTGTTTGTTAACGGTTTGGTCGATCCCATCGACAATCACTCCTATAAGCTCTTCTCGCTCGGCATGTCGTTTACCATTCTCGGACACATGTGCCAAATAGCCTCTAATTTTATAAAATTGTCTTATTCAATTTTTTTTAGAAATATATTTGTAATAATGTTATTTACAAAGAATTTTTTTATCTATTTTATTGACATTAAAACATATCATTTTAATATATTATGTAAAAGTATAACGGCGAAAAAGGGTAAAAATATAACATAATGAATACAAATATCTCATTAGCTCATCAAAGTTTTGTTTGCCTATTTTTGTTAAATGCAAACATATTTGGGAGAATTTTCAAAACTGTCATTTTTACGATACTATTTTTCAGAAGTAGGCCAGAATCTTTGAAAGGAACCGAACCGATTAAACTAAATCGACCAAACCAAATTTTGCGGTTATCAATTTTAATTTTGTTATAATTGTTAAACCAATCGATTATATTATTAATTTTATTTAGTTTATAATTCGGTTTGGTTCAGATATACAAAACTGGTTGATTTTTAAAAATCAAACATCGCAAGTTGTTTTAAACCAAAAAATTGAAATTAACCGAAAAACCAAACGGAATGTATTGAAGTTATCCGAAAAACCAAAATTTCTATAATTTAACCGATTATATATATATATATAAATTGTAATTAAATTGAATGTTTTGGTTTATTTCAGAATATATTTGTACATAGGCCTGTCAAGCGGGTCAGACCCGCCTCGCCTCGCCTAATCTGCCCGCGGTGGGTTTCAAATTTTTTTCTATAAATTTTTTTTTATCCATAAAACCCGCGAGTTAATTTTTTCAGACCCGCACCCGCCCCGCATTAATCAAGCGGGTTTGGAAGGCTAGCGGGTGACTCGCTTTGTTTTTCAAAAAGTTTTAAAAATATTTAATAAATTTAATTAAACTAAAATATTTAATAAATTTAATTAAACTAAAATATTTAATAAATTTAGTTAAATTTTTTAAAAATATTTAATAAATTTAGTTAATCTAAAATATTTAATAAATTTATTTAAATTAAAATATTTAATAGTTTAATTAAAGTTTCTAAAACTATTTAACTAATTTAAGTAAAATATTTAATAAATTTAATTTATTTGGGTTTGAATTAGTTTGGGCATAAATTAGTTTGACACTAAATTAGTTTGGTCTTCAATTTGATTAATTAGTTTGAGACCAAAATTTATGTATACCCGCTAACCCGCAAATTAAAAAGTTACAACCCGTACCCGCTCCACTCTAACTAATGCTCGACCCGCATCCATCCCGCATATGAAATTTTTTTTCATTCATCCCGCACCCGCCCTGCAGCGGGTCAAACGGAGCGAAATCCGCAGGTAAAAACTCATAATGACAAGTCTATCTACACAAAAAATCGAACCGATTAATCCAAAATAGAAATTGAACTAAAATGATATAATTTTATTTTTTTGTATATTTTTAGCTAAATTGATTAAACCGTAATCCAAATAACCTGAAAAAAAAATTAAAAATTCAAGCATATTCAAAACTATTATTATTTGATATATATATATATATAATTTATATTTATTAAAAAAATAATTAATGATAATATATAAATATATTTTTCCATTGAGAGTGTGGGTCAAAATCCATTTTCTTATTATTTCAGAAAAATGCAAATGGACAATTTTCCGATTTACGAGTAACACTTGATTACTAACAATGAGGTTCATACAATCGTTGTAAGACGAACTTATTATTTGACGATGAAAGGACAATTGCTGCAAAATACGTATGTAATATTGATATATACAATGGTACACATAGATAAAAAAAAGACATGTATACAAATGCAAATATGAATATGTATGAAATATAAAAAGTATATAAAAAGTTGGTGAAGGAAAACGACATGTAGTCAAAAAAAGTGAGACCCACACGGCAAATATGAGTGGAAACTTTGTTTGGCACAGATAGTCGGATAAGTGTCAGCGACTCAATTCTTTTCTTCATATCACAAGTCATTATATATTAACAGTTTAACAAAAAATGCTAACAATTCTTTTCTTTTGTTTTTTGTATTTGCAAAAGCAAATGTTCTTTGTTTTTTGTTGTTGTTTATGATAACATTTTTACACGTATGTAACGTAATGTCGTTGCTGGGACGCACGAGATTTGAACGTAATTATTATTTTTGTGTAGTTCATGAATCATGCTATTCCCATTTAAAAATTAATTAATAATAAATAAATTAATTCGTATTTTTATATATATTAGAATAGCACTTCTGTTATGCACATAAAAATTTTAATATTTTAAATTTTTTATATTTATTTTAAAATACAAAAAAAATTATTATATTTTTTCTTTTTTTTCCATAGCGGTAAAATCTGTTATATAAACATCTATTGACTATATTGAAAAAAATTTTGGTAGAAAAATTATTAATGTTTCTTCATTTAATTCTACGCAGTTAAATTTGTTTAGAATAATATAAAAAAATATATTAAATCTACTATATATAAGAATAGCATAAAAATCTTTTAAAATTTTATATATAAATTATTAATTTCTATTAAATTGTTGATTACAATAGAGATTAACGAATTTGATATATTTACTTGTTTGGTATAAATATATTATATTGAATTAAGTAAAATATTTTATAACATGTTTTAATTAAATTAATAAAAGTAGTCTTAATTATTTTTTATATTATAGAATATATTTATATATAAAATAATCAAACTAAAATAATTATTAATAATTCGAAATTAATGTTAAAATAAATGATATAATATAAATTTTTATTTGAAAATATAGTGATTGTGTTTAGAAACAAAAACAAAACAAAATTTATTAATTTAAATTAAAGAATATTAGTTGTTTGATTTATGTGTAATTAATAATTTTTCATTAATTTAATTACAAAAATGGTAAGAGAGAATATGGTGATGACACATCAGCAAATTTGAACTTTAATACTTCTCATTTAATATATATAAGATTAGTCAAATCTCATCTAAGTTTATTTTATTCGATTTAAAAATGATTATATTAATTTTGGATTAAATCGATTAGCTTTTTTTGATAGATTAGATCGATTTTGGTTCGGCTTGGATAACGTGCGTTTAAGTTCTCATACCATGTTAGGAATCATGACAATGAATGGATTAACCTATATCTTTTGTATATTCCTGATATGAGATATTCTTCACAATTCACATAAATAAATTAACATAAAATAAATAATAGCATAATATGAAGTAAAGATATTCAATTTGGTAAAATTGAATAGATGAACAACCGAAAATAACAATATAATTCACTTTCGATTATACCATAAAGAAACTGTGAATATAATTTGTCAAAGAGGAAATAATATTCTGAAACTCTCTTTTTCTTCTCAATATTAAATGATACAAGAAAATTTATACTACACCATTAATTTTATCCTAAAAATAATTACATTTATTCTAACTAATTTAATGTTATCATAATTTTTTATACATATCTAAATTATTTAATTCTTATCATAATAAAATATTCATAAACATATTATTCGATTGGGTTTCACGAGTTTTATTTTATGATCAGACTTTTTATTGTCCATAATATTTGATCTACAATACTATTTTGCACAACAAATGTGGTACACAAAACGCAAAATTTGCAATCACAAATCAGAACACTTATGTCATGTCGTGGACAATATGTTGAATACGGAAAACCAAGTCAACAAACTCTTCCATGTACAAACTTCAATCTTTACAATTGGGATGAAATTAATTCATCTTTGGTCTTGCAGTACAAGAAAAAGATCCATTAGCGTCGAAGATTTGCGATAATTTTGATTCATCGCTAATTAGCGATGCTTTACCGTCGAATTTATAAACATTTGCAGTTCAACGTAATTGGTTCGTAAATTTTAACAAATGACAAAACATTTGATCGTTAAATCGACCAAATTTGAGTGCATTTACGATGATTTTTTCATTCGTCGTTATTCCGTAGATATTTTATGAAGATTTTGCATCAACACCAGATCAAATTAACATAAAACTTAACATCGAATTTTTGGTACATGAACACGTGGTACTTGAGTTGCACCTACCATTTACCGACAAATATTTATGTTGCTTAATTTCCTTGACAAATTGAAGCTAAATCATTACAAAGTACACCGACGTTAAATCGTTGCAATATCCGATGGTAATCCTATAATAATTTTTTAAATCTTTCAATAAGTTTTCAAATGAATCATCAATCATAAAAAACTATTTTTCATCAAACTCTTTCAGTAGTGTCTATGTACGAACTACGAAATTAGATGTACATGATAAAGTTACGGAAGATTCAATGTCAAAAGAATTATGAGACGTACTAGAGATGTTCAGGTAGTAAGCAAAAAATATATCATTTACTTTTGACTAGTAAGATATTCTAAACAGGTCGGAAGTGCAGAAATAAAAAATTTATTCTTATAGAAAAAGTGTGGAAAACGTTTATTAAATAGAAGGTTTACACTACATTATTATCTTTGGATTCAACATGGTGAAAATTATGGTTTTGATGTAGTTGCAACTAGTAGTAATAATAATTATGGTGTTTTAAAGATCAATACACCTAGAAATTTTCATCAACAACAATATTATTTCCATTAGGAACATGAACAAAAACATGTGACAAGATTAGTGATGCCTTTCATAGCATTGTTCGGTGACCATATAGAAGGACATAATGTAGATGCAATAAGATTATATGATATGTTAGATGCAGCAAACCAACTAATATATCGTGGATATAAAAAATAACAATAACAATTGTCGTTAGCCGTTATGATGATAAATATTACAAAATTTTGAAATTTTCACTCAAGATTGAAATTACTTGAATAAAGTGTATTTGATATAAGATAACTTGTTTGGTGATCATATTATGAGTTACATAAGCTGGTGGTTTTGAGTCTTGGTTTGGCAATAAGAATTGTCATTAGTCGTTATGATGATGAATATTATATTTTTTTGAAATTTTCATTGATGATTGAAATTACTTGAATAAAGTGTATTTGATATAAGATAACTTGTTTGGTGATCATATTACGAGATACATAAGCTGGTGGTTTTGAATCTTGGTTTGTCATATGAGATAATAGATATCTACATTGAAAATTGTATAATTTTTTGAAAATATAAATGGTAAGTTACATGAATGTAGATTCTAAGGGTATAAATCGTAAGGTACTAGCTGAACTAAATTACCATACCAATGGATGTGGTATCTTCTTATAACTAATAGGTTAAAATGAATGTACCAATTTAAGATGACAAATGCGTCGATGAGATGGCATGTTGAACATTCAAAAAATATGGAAAGGTCATTTATCCATATGATGCAAACGCGTGGAAAAATTCAACAAAGTACACGCAAATTTTGGAAAACAAGTTAGAAATATGTATCTTGGCTTGTGCACTAAAATGTTTAGTACTTTTGGTATGTATGAAAGATAAAATTCATTGTGTTCAATAACCATAATGTAGTGCAATCTTCCTTCAGATACTTGCATGCAAAGTAAATCTATATTTCTGAATGTCTTAGTTTCTGGTAGTAAGCATTTTAAGCGGTATTTCAATGTGTTCCTATAATCGCTAATACATGAGTTGAAAGAATGATAGTATAATAGGGTTCGAACGTGTACGGTTATTCGACCAATAAAAATTTTACGATATATGTGCAGTTCTTAAGTGGAGTACAAGTGACTTTGCTGCTTACAGAATGTTATCTGGTTGGAAACGTACGTGGTTATTTTGTCTGTATTGCATGAATCAGACCGATACGTTTCAACTACAACATAGACGGAAAACATAGTGGTTTGACTATGGGTTGCAGTTGATTGTGCAGAAACTTTGGAGATATTGTTTAGGTTCTTCTTTTCTAATTTAGAGTTAAAATTTTTTTTAATAGAAATAAGTTTTAAAATATATTAAAATTTATTTTTTTTCTATTAATAGATATTTAAAATAATATAATTAGTTTAGAAAAATATAGAATGATATTTTGAACAATTGCTTTAATTAAAATTTTGAACATCTATACATAAGTTGTCATGCTGACGTAAGGATGACATGCAGAAGATTACAGAAAAAGGAACAAAAAAATTTGCTCGATTACAAAACGATGGTACTATCCAAAAATAAGCATGGCCATAACTGACACGTGGGGTTGACCTCCATTACACTAAGTTCAAATTAGCAATACCGGTTAAAAGAAAAGCTATTAATTTCATTGTTTCTACCTTATAATACATTTATTTTACAACCTTTATTATTAATTATAGTATTTTATATGAAAAAAGAGACACACCATGTTTCTAATGTTTTTTTGGATAATTTATCAATTCGAAGTTATTATGAGCCATTCATTCTCACAATACTTCTCGCCAGAGCAATATCACACATCCTTTGCTTAGTGTTCGATGATGTCACTATGACATACAGTAGTAATAATGTTTGGGCTCTAATCGAATTCAAATGTTCACAACAATGTGCATGTAAAACTTAGATTGGAGCTATGAAAAAACATAATAAATATATAAATTATAGAAGATATTATTTTACGAGATTTGCTATCTTTATATTATTGGAATCTATTCTATAAACAAAAGCTAATAGAACAAGAAAACAATTGTACTTGCATATGATATCTACCATAAGCATGTTTTGTCATTTGTTTCTACTTGAATTGTGAAAATAGTATTAAACACAATAGTTAGCATTAGTGTATCATCATCTTTGATGGTTACCGATTTCAAAAAAATATCACCAAATGTAACATATATCTACATCTTGTTTATTTCATGGGTGATGCATCCACAAATTTTTACATCCTGTTTGTTTGATGTGACTAAATCACACACATGTCTATATATCTCAACAATATCTTTAATATTTATAATATCCTTTATATTTATAACTAAAAATTGACCCACGATATATCAGACTTATATAATTATAATATTTTTTTTTTATTTTGTGAATTTTATAAAATAGTTTGTAGTTTACAAATTTTTGTGAATATTAAATTATTTATAAAATATTCGTAATACAAATATCAATACGAAATTTTAAATTGTTAGATCAAAAATTTTTTTCAAGTATATTAATAAAAATTTAAATGTTAAATATTGGATTTCATGATATTCATAAATATATAAAATATAAATGTAAATTAAATTTTTATAATTTGTTAAATTGTTAGATATATTAATATAATTAATTTATTTATTTTCTCATAAAAAGTATTCAAATACATTAATAAAAATTTTAATATTAAATATTGAATTTTATAATAGTAATGCCTCTTTTAACGTTTCTATATATTTAGTATCTCGAATATATACAAATTTTTTTTCTCAAGTTTAATATTTTCCAAATATATGTTGTAATTAAAATTTTATTTTTTATGCAGTTTTTTCTAAGTTAACAAATCATTTATCACCTCAGTTGTTTCGCAATGTTAAGTCTTTGCTTTCTAATATAATGTCTCGTATATCTTCTGATGCATCAAATAACTTCTTTCAACTTAGCAAGCAACTTGACACATCATTTTTTATGTCATGTCAAGTTATTGTTTCGTGTTACCTACAAATGTGAATGCTTCCAACTATGTTTTGATTAGATCTACATTTTCAACTGTATTTAAAAACCAAGAATCCTAGAATATTCATGTCATGAACTTCAAGTCTCTACAAATAAAATCACAAAATCTGTCTTTTATTATCATGAAAGTGAATTACCAATTTCTTTATTTTTTCTTCTCGTTTCAAAAATTTTCATATGATGATCTCATATAATTGTTTTAAAATCTATCAACGTGAATCAACATATTATTATCATCACCTCTATAACCACAACATATTTTTTTATAGATTTATATCACATCATCTATATAACCACCACACTTCTCTTATGTATCAAATATTGTCTCAATATCTACCACAAATTGCTACTATCTCAAATTCTTTAATAATTCTTTTGTCTCAATTATCTACTATAGAGTAATATTTTAAAATACCACCATTTTAAGTTTATCTTCCAAATTTAGCACACCAAAAATACAATCCTAAAACTAACACAAATTATTATGTAAAAATAATTATTTAACTTAAATAAACTATATATAAAATTAAAACATAATGTTTGAGTTTATATTTTCCAATTTAGGGTTTAATTTTTTTCATTATGAAGAAGTTTTTAATTATTTTAGTATTAAATTTATGCTATTTTGAAAATTTAAATTATTAGTGCTATATGGAATAAAAATTTGAAATAGTGCTATTTTAGTCAATTGTCCTTATTCTATATCAATAACTGTATCAATATCATGTTTTGAACTTTCTCAACTTAATCAACAATATATTAACAGTATATATAGGCTTAATTTCGATTTTGTTAAGAATTAGTTTTGATTTGGTTATTTTAAATTTCATTATACATATTGAAAATATCAAATCTAAAAAATTGAATTCACACACTGGAGTTTTCTAGTTAGATGAAATCTATATATGTGACATATGATATCATTTAAATTACATCATAGTAATTTTCTAGTATATTAACTTGCTTGTTATAATGTACAACTATTTTCTATGTTCTTCGTTGAATCTTTCCATTCATATATTTTTATCTATTGCCCTAGCTAGAAAGAATTTTTGTCATGGTCAATTGAAGGTGCCGTTTCATAAAACTATATTTACTATTTCATATCATCATATGTATTTATAAAATGATAT
The DNA here is from genome assembly GCA_018901945.1 of Pugionium dolabratum. Classification (NCBI taxonomy): domain Eukaryota; kingdom Viridiplantae; phylum Streptophyta; class Magnoliopsida; order Brassicales; family Brassicaceae; genus Pugionium; species Pugionium dolabratum. The sequence continues at coordinate 47,125 of JAEVFF010000365.1, forward strand.
CGATGGTACACTTGAATGCCATGTACTTATTTTTATTTTTAGGGAATTTAAATATATCAATTACGACAAAATTTGACATGAATGTATAATCTAGTAAATTCTGTTAGATTGTCATTGTTTCTAATTCTAATTTAGGCATATATGATGCATTATCATGCATATTGTAATAAAATTAAAAATACATCATTTATAGGATTGTATAAATATGGAACTAATTTCATATGCAATCATTTATCTTTATATAAGTTTTTTTTTCTATTTTTCGTGCATTAATCCATAACTAACCTTAGACATAAAACTGAAATCGATGACCAACTCGAAAATGAACAAGAAAAGCTACTGGGATCGATTTTGGTTTGATTGAAATATCCGATCTGTTCGAATAAAAATATTTTTCAAAAATCGGTTCGATTCGAATAATATCCGAGAACCGAACATGTACCAACATACACCCAAGAAAATCACACTAATTAAACCTATTATCACAAGTTCCACTTTCTCTATCCACATTTTCTCCTTTCTTCAACTAAATTCTTAATTTCAAGCTAGAATCCCTGAAAACACTTTTACTATTGTTCATCCACTGCATCATATAAAAATCTGAAACACTATTCATTTTGGAGATTCGTATATATGATGTATTGTCTTGGTGAAAGGGTATTAATACTCCAAATTTTATCTTATCCGTGATAGAAAGAGATGTACTTGCGATCCAAATGACTTCTATTGCCGCCAAATATGTCTTTTATACTAGTGGAAGAATCTTAGAACCAAGCAAGAGTTGTTTAAGTCATTACGCGATTGAAGTTTTTATATACAATTATACAAATAGCAATGATGAAGGCCGAGATTCAGTTTAAGAAAAAAAGAGTTCTTATTCTCAAATGATTCCAGATATTGAGTTACAAGACAATCTCGAGAAGATAATTTATGTTTTTCTATTCTATTTCAATTATTCTACATAGTTTAACAGCCTGTAATTGTCTTTTGAGAAAGTAATTTATTGATGATAAATCCCCAAAAGATAGCCATTTTACACGCCATGAATGCAGAAAGCACAGTCAAAACATCTCACTTTGGTAATGTGGCTACTGATTTAATGGTTGACCAGCGAAGTATTTGCATTCATCTTCTATGTTTTACCTTTTTAGATAAAGTTGACTCTTAATTATTTTGACATAAATAAGTCAACGCAAACTCAAGATCAACACGACTCTTCTAGATATAGTGCGAAGGACACGACAAGAGCCGCCTCACGCTTCTTCTCTAGTTTTGTCCTTTTCCTTTGTTCTTTGTTTGTTGAGGGAAAAAGATATCAGAATTATTTATTTAAGTCTATCAAAATGATTTGATTGTCTATAGATCTTCAAGTAATCATGATTCAAAACTAGGATTGAATCTAAAAGAGAGAAAGCGTGCCTTGCTAATTCTGAATAAAGCATTAAAATATCTACTTTGGATATGTAAACCATTTGTTTCGATTTAGACACTAATAACTCTAACTAGATAATTTATCTATATATAGGTATAATATATTATAAATTTTGATAATTATTATATTTGTTCAAGAAGTTATACATATTATATTATATATTTATGATAAAAATGAGTTTTGTTTATGTTTTACGTATTTAACACTAATAAAATTATTTCAATTTGTAATATGCCTATGCTTTTATTTTAAAATCAATTATAACTAAACTATATTTTCATATGATTGTATATTAAAAATTATAAATTTATATATAATACATCTTTTGTATCACATATACAAATCTTGTTGCATTCTCTTATGGAATAACAATCTATTACTTTATCATAAGTATTTATAAATATTCATTGAAATAAAAGTATGATATATTTTTTCGAAATAATTCAAATCTATTTATTTATAAGACAAAAGTGTGAAATTTATTTACTAACAGATACGAGTTTTAATGGTTAGAATAAGTAATGCTTTGTCAATGTAAATGTATTTTTATATTTCAAATTTGTAAATTGGAGAAAAATAGATTTCGAATTTTTATTCCGAGTAAAAATTGATTTTGAAACTTATCTCATAAAAAATGAGTTATACCATTAATTTAATATATATTTAATGCTATTTAATAGTTTTGATAGAAGAAATATATGGTAAGTGTTTCTCTAATACTAAAAGTTTAAAACTAAAAACAAATCTTCTTTTCATGAGATGTGAAAGGAGATAAAATGCGATAAGTACGTTTGATTGCACCAAAGTCGAAATTAGGTAAACTTAAGAATCTACATTATTTGTTATATTTATTATTGACTTATCTCCGCAATTTTCGTATTAAGTGACAACAAAAGCAATCATCATCAGTTTTGCAGACTTCTATGAAAGTCTCAAAAGAAGAAATGAATAAACAATGTCAATGGGTTCTAGTTTTAGAGTCTTTGTGTTAATTTGTTGTGGTCGTCTCTCTGGTCCCACTTAACCCGATTCTCTACAAATTCCCACAAACACTTGACTCCGTTCTATCAATGATTCATATCACTTCGATTAACTCTTGACTCGTTCTACCATATCAAAACTTGCCACTTGTCTTCTTAGAGTTGGACAAAATATCTCTTAGACTCCCTTTCATCTCAATTCGACTAAAATTTATTTAGATATTCATAATATCAGTTTTTTGAAACTTGTAATTTCTTAAATTATTTATTTATATGATTTTTATACAGCAGCATATGTGTATCTATACCTTGTAATTTGTATAATTATTATATCTAAATATGGTTTATGAGTTCATGTTCCTCATATAATATAAATACTAATTTTAATAATGATTTTTTACAATAAAATATACCATTTTCTTGTTTTTAATTTTTTTTTTAAAAACGTATAAATGAATCAAATATCTAACAAACATATGTATTTTGATGGATATTCGATTAGTTATAAAATAGATCATTTTCCATGTTTTTCCTGTATATAACATATTATAAACTTGAATAATATTACATTTAATCAAACTATTGTATATATTTATTCGTTTATCTGTGTTTTATGTTTTTAAAATTTTTAAAATTATATTTTTAAATTTATAGTATGATTATTTTCTTAATTATCAAAATTATATTCCCATTAAATTTTATATTTAGCGTTTGATTAAATATATTTTTTAACCATCAATACTTCAATACATGAATTTTTTTTCAATCATACATATTTAAAATTAATAAAATTATATGAAAATGGAAATTTTTAATATGACCAAAATTTGAAATGATCAAATTTCTTGATTCTAAAATTAACAATGTTCTGAAACCATTATTTAGCGAAAACTCTAGATGAGTTCATTTAATATAAATATAAAACTAATTATATTTGTATACCACTCTTTATCGGAAATTTTTTTATATGAATTCATTTAGTATAAATTAATAATTATCTATATCTAAACTAATGCATTTAAAAATATTTTATGTGTAGTAGAAATAAAAATTATTTTTATGGTAGCATAAAAAGTAAAATAAAAGTAGTAATTGATATGTTAAACCGACTCTAATTTAATCATATCCATTGATTTATTCATTCAGTGTCATAACATATAAGTTATGTTAAATTTTTATGCTAACATAATTATTTTTATGCTAACATAATTATGTTATGCGAACCTACCATAACATAATTATTTTTATGCTAACATAAAAATTAAATAAATAACTAATAAGTGATATGTCAAACCAAATCTAACATAATTTTATCATGTCAATTAGTTTATTCATTTGATTAGATCGGTTCGATTATTCATCTTAATTTACTTTCATTTATTTTTTGAAAATTTGATCCGATATGTCAAACTGAATCTAATGTACGTAATTTAATTTTTTGTCAATCGGTTTACTAATTTAATTTTAAAATTGACATGTCATATTTAATTAAACACTATGTCATAATTTTTAGACATGTCCTCTGTCCTAATGACATATCATCATTTTCTTAAAAACTCACTTTCCTTAATCATTAATTTAATTTCATTTTTATTGAAAATTTGATTTGATACGCTAACGTAATTTAAATTATATCAATTAGTTTACTAATTTAATTTTAAAACTGACATGTCATATTTAACCACACACCATATCATAATTCTTTTAATCATATCATTTTTTCTAATAACATTTTATAAGTTTTTAAAAACTCATTTATGATGTTAAAAGGATAATTACTAATTGGAAAACTCATGAGGAAGTCAAGTGAATTATAGATACTATTAAATTACAAGATGTGCTCGGTTCATTTTTCAAAAACTTTTGATGATTTAATTAAAAATTTGATTGGTTTTTTCTTAATTTTGTTGAGAAAACTAAAATCAATATGATTTAACATATATTTTTACCAAGTTTAAGTTCCTATACTACGTATGTTGTGGCATCCACCGCCATCCCGGTGCATGTAAAATAAAAAATGATCTAAAAAATCATTCTGTCAGATACACGAATTTATCCGATTAAACTTATTTTTATTTATAATTTTGAGTTTTTTTATTTGCATAAACTGTGTTTTTCTTCCATTCATTACCCAAACTTTATAATCAATTATACAAATTTTGTTGACGTTTACACGTTAAATCGATATTAAATCTGGTTTTAATTCAAAATATATTTTTAATTTCGAAATCAACCCAAACCGGAAACCCAAATTGGATCCAAAAACCCGACCCACATATTTTCTATCCTAAATCGATTTAAATCTTTTATCGTCACATGGTTCTTCCACTTCAACTTCAATTCCGATAGCTTCTTCCACTGTAACTTTGGCTTCGACTTTACTTCCGACTTTGACCCATACCCCTACTTCCAACTGTGATCTCGACGTATGTTCTCACCGCCTCTCTTTTAGTTCGAGCCATCAATATTTCTCAAAACAAACCCTAAAATCGATTTTTCTTTTTCAATACGATTTCAATTTTTCCTAGTTGATTTGAAACCTAATAGAATGGGTCGCTTTAATCTGGTTGGTATTTGGTTAAATCGACTGGTTATGATTTTGGTTTAACAACGGTTTAACTTGTAAATGTTAACATGTAATAAAATCTATGTTATTGTAAAAATTTATGAAATTTGTGTAGTTTAAACAAGATAAATATAGTGTATGTAGTGGGAAGAGTAAGTGGTAGTGGTTGCACCATCTTTACGTTCATCCTAGAGGTGTGCAGTTCAACTCCACCTTCATTTGAATGAATATGTTAAATTTTCGTATGAAAATATTGGAGTATTGGGTCGGCTTGTTGTAGTCCAGTGACAAAAAAAAATATTTACTGTATGTAATTAAATAAAAACTCAAAAAATACATATGGAAATAAATTTAATCGTACAATTTTGTATAGTTTTTGAAAATGAACTCTCTTAAAGTACGATGTATTAAAGTCTGATTTGGGTAATGGCAATGTTTGCTGAATATCTTCAATTAAAATTATGCTTAGTTTGAAACACTGTTTGGATCTCTTTAAAACAACAAATTCCCTCTGCCATGCACTTTTAGATTTTTTTAACTCTCTCATTTTTAGATGTTTTATAATTTTTAGTTTTTTTATCATCGATTTAGGTTATAATTGGCTGATCTAATAGCTAATTAAATTTCTAAAACGTTTTCTAGGTTGAGATTTTGAGTCTCATACTTCTTGAAAATATTTTTGAAACTGAGACCGCAATTCTGTAAACACTGATGAGTATGAAACTGATAAAAAGCGAAATAGCCTTACTTGGCATGAGAGAGATATAATTACCGTTTAAATTTTCCGAATCTGGGCGAAACCTTTTCTAATGATTCTAGAATAGTTGACTAATCAATTAGGTTAAACGTGTTACTCACAAAATAAATGTTTTTTGTTTTACTATGCCGTAGTTTTTGTTAGAGAGCCACACATGCTCTGTTGTGTTTACGTGAAGTAGAGGAGAAGAGATTACGCCAAAAAAGGTCGTGTTTGAGAGAACAAGTGAAGTTGAGCTTCAACGTAGTTGAAGCAGTTTCAATATTATACCAAGACCCAAGAAGAGAGAAGAAGCGACCAAAAGAGACGTTACCACCGTATTCTGTCTCGTGTTCAGACTCAGCCAGGTTACAGAGCCGTATGTCTGGGAAGAAGACTACAAAATCAGACTGTGATGTACCTCTGTCCAACCAATTTGATTCCTTATCTATGTTTGTTGTTTACCATTTTATCTTTCTATTTAAATGGTGAACTTGATGTGGTGCCGAACAAGTTTAATGACATATTAAAGAAAACAAGTTCTTCTTCTCCACTTCATTTCTTCACAGTTTTATCTGAAGCATATCACATTTTTATTCACCATGTTATTTACAAAAATTACATTCGTAACAGCTAAAAATATTTCATTTCAGAATTTTTTGACATTTTAAGTAATATGAATTATATTCACTTATTTTAATTAGTTTTGAATTAAAATTTATAATCTAACATGGTATAGAATTCGATCATATGCTAGCAAAATTGATTGAATCATTATTACATTTGATTTCAAAATTATATGTATTATATTACATATTTATTATATAAGATGAGTTTTATTTGTATTTTATGTATTTAAAACTACTAAAATTATTTTATTTAATTTGTAATATGTTTATGTTTTTATTTTATAATCAAATTATTTTGCAAACCTATATTTTCATGTAATCAGACTATATTAACGTTTTTAGTCATATAGTTTTTGTAAACGTGGATCATTATTACATTTGATTAAGATGTTATATGTATTATATTATATATTTATTATATAAAATAAAATTTATTAAGTTTTTAGTTTATAATTTTTTGTAGTGATATGTAAATATTTTTTCTAAACTCGTTTGTAGTTTAATATATATGATTTAATTTATTTTTTACAAATAAATTTATCTTAAAATTATGATGTTTAATTTTTAATTTGTTTTTTAGAAATAAATTTATTTTTAAAATTGACATGTTAAATTTAATTAATTTATTTTTGTAAATAAATGTATATTTAATAATGTAATGTCACATTTGATTAAGGAGCATATCATATTTTTGATTAGTCATATCATCTTTTCTAATGATATATTATTATTTTTTTTAAAACTCACTTCTTTTCTAATATATATGAATGATGATTTGACTAAACAATATGTCATAATTTTGATTAGTCATATCATCTTTTCTAATGGTATATTATCATTTTTTTAAACTCATTTTTGTTTTAATATATATGATATGATGTCATAATTTTAATTATTTATGTTATCTGTTCTAATAACATGTTATCATTTAAAAAAAATTAATTCTCTATTAATATATATTTATGACTACATGGGTTATTTATCTTGAAAAGATATGTGAGTAATATTTCAAATTAGAAATATAACAAAAATTTGAGTAATATAAAAATATGAGTCAATTGTGAATTATATTTATATATATTAAAATTAAACCCAACTAACTAGATCTTTATAAAAAAACTAGATTTCTTTTGAAAAATTATCATGAAAAGTGTAAGATTATACCCACGGGATCACAACTAGCCCACTACACCCCTACCCATTCATTTTAAAATGAATTTTGCTAGATCTCAGTATCGGCCCATGATAGAGTACAAGCCCATACTATCCTTCAACATATAATTTTTGGGACAAAGTAGTGGGAGCTACAAAAATCATCGAGTAGGCAATCCCCACGGCTGGTTTAAACATTATATGCCTTGGAAATTTTTTTATAAAATAGATCCTTAACATATCATACATCTTAAAAATATTGTTTAGTCGGCAAAAAGATCGTTTATAAAAAACATTTCATGAAAAGATATCAAACATTTTAAACAGAGTATAATTGGGAGTAATAAATAAACTATTAGTTACATCATCTTTACGTTCATTTCAAATATGTGAAGTTCGATTCCATTTTTCTTATATAAAAGTGTTAAATTTCGTATAAAAATGTTGAGATATTAGATCAACTGTGGTGATCTAATCACAAAAAAACAGAATATAACTATAATAAAAAAATTTTGTTGAAGTGTTCTAGAAAAGAGGCTTGGGTCAAAGATTGTGGAAGTATCTCCGTATTCAGTGTCAACTCTTAAAGGGTTGCACCATTTCTAGTGTTTGGAGACCCTGGCCAGCCTGCTCTCAGCTATTCTATCACTGACAGACATTCATGCAGTTGTGTTTTCTGTTCCAAAAGGGAAAAACTCCCTGTCCAGATGGGTTCTCAATGACATTTTTCACGTCATCTTTAGATACTGTGGGCCCAGATCTTGTACAAGTAGTGCAAAATTTTTCCTAACATCAAGCTCTCTTAAGAAATTAGATGATGCCATCATCTTCCTTATACTAAAGGTCACTGAAGCTGATAAATTATCTTATTTACGTCCAATTTCATGTTGCAACATTGGCTAATGGCTATAAAGTGATTGCCAGGTTGATGAATGCATGACTTAAGCTTTTCCTCTCCAGAAAAGCCCAAGGGAATCAAAGTGGGGCTCATTGAGAGCAAGCTGTTGTGCGAGAATGTGCTTCTAGCATCTGAATTGGTAAGTGATTTTAATATACATGGACCCATTTCAAGAGGCTGCCTTCAAATTGAGTGGTCTAAGGTTTACAACAACGTTGATTGGTATTTATAGGCGAAATTGAGGCAAGGTGATCCAATATCTCATCCCTTGTAGCTATAGATATCTTATCATAAAGCCTAGATAAAGCAGTGAGTTTGGATCACATTTGGCCTCATTCTCTTTTTGGGACTCTCTTATTACTCACCAGAGTTTCGGGGATGATGTACTTGTATTCTTCGATTATTGCTGAGAAAGATCGTTGCATGCATGGTATCTTGAAATAGTTACACAATTTTTACAAAGCTTCAGGTCTACAACTCAATTTGGAGAAATCTTGCCTTTTCCTTAATTGGATTAACTATCTATCTCCAGCTCTTAATGGGTCAGTTTGGTCTCCATCATGGCTCACTACCTATGAGATATTTGGGTGTTTTCCTAATGCTGCATAAACCGAGACCTCAAGACTATAGACTTCTGGTTGATAAGGTATTGAAGAGAGTTTCTTCGTGGTTAGGCACCGTTCCTTCGTGGGGTGGCTCCAACTAATTTAATACGCGATTAGATCAATCGATCTTTTTGGTTTGCGTTAATCATTTTGTGTTTCTCCTAATCGACAAACTGAATTTTTTTCACTAAAATTATAGAACTTTTGATGCAATCGTTGTATTGACTTCAAACCAGTTGAAAACGAAAACTAATTCGCTCCTCTTTCATATGGCGACGTTCGAGCTTGATGCAACAATGAAAAGTTTTTCAAATAATGCCAAATTTCAAATGCTTCAACCTACTCCCACATTCCAATTTCTTTAATATTATTTGTTTTTATCCAACGTAATTTTAACCGTGTAAACTAATAAAAAGATTCAAAAAATTGATAAAAACTCAAAATACCTATAAAATAATGGTTAGAATGTTTCAAAACACACAACACATCATATCCCCTAAAATTAGATATTTGTCTGTCTTCAAAGTACAGAAAGAAAGTTACAAATGTAGAAATTCACATAACCTTAACACTACAAAAAACAGTAATTTTGCCATTTCAATTTACGATCACATTCGTGGTCGAAAATTTTGTGCTTGCAAGTTGTGGAGAGAATAACAGGTTGCATTCCGCTTTCTTAAGTGTGTCCACCTGAGTAATTAAAAATGTGCAATTCACCCTATGGTGCAAGCTATCGGGTTATGGATAATCTCTCTTAAGGCTATGGTGAATCTCACGTCAAATTTTACTTATATTTATGGTTTGAATCCCTTCAATACTCTCGCCACAGGTAAATTTCTAAATTCCTTGGACATCTTGAACTTTACGTACCCAATTTTTTTTTTCGTGTTGTTCGGTCCATATGTTAAATTTGCTACTTATGTAAGTGTTTTTTATTGTACGTTGTCGTAAATCTGTATTCTCTCTATAAAAGCTCTTATTAATGAAATCAATATTTAAAGAAAAATAGAAAACATTGAAGGCTCTATAATAATTTCCAACCATATTTAGTTAAGTTCTTCATGGTATTTTTCTTCGTTTCAAAGCTCTTTTCGCAACCTTATATTCACAAAAATAACTTTACACCATAAGATATATTTTATTGAAAGGTGAAAATTAAAAAAGAGAAACCAATATTCATTCAAAGAAGATAAAAACGATCACAAGAAACCGTTTTGTTACCAAGTAAAGACAAGAAACTGATTAACAATGATTCGAATCACTTCTAAAACGTTTTTCATGGCTACTAGTAAATTATATCACATCTTTATTTCAATACAGTGAGTTACTATTGGAATAGGTCTAGATTTTGTAATATATATTCCGTTTAAAGTGTAAACCAAAACAAATTAAGTGGAAACAAACAGAAAAAATGAATAATGTGTGTGATACACTTAACAGCCATGATTAATTGGTACTTAAAATCCACTTTTTTATGTTTTAAGAAAATGATATTCCATTGTAATGTTTCCTGGAAACAAACCGTGATTTGCGGATGTTGCAACGTCAATTAGTTCAACTTGGCTTTACTTAAGGCAAAAGACTATGTCACAAAAAAGGCAAAAGATTATAATTTCAAATAGTGAGACTACCCAAATAATAATAATAATAATAATAATAATAATAATAATAGAAAATATTTATATATTATAATTAATTAATTATTTATTTAATTAATATAAATTAAATACGTACAAAATTTATTTTTTATTTAGAATAAATTTTTTAAAATTTTTAATATTGATTATACAAATAAAATATAAAACAAAATCATATTATACAAATAAATTTAAATTGTTTATATCTTAAATAGATAATATTATTAAATAGATAAAAATTATAAATATGATAAATATTCATTTAATCCAAACTTTTGTTTGACTAATATTCTAAAATTCATACTATTTTTTATATTGTATTTTTTATGTCAAAATATTATGAATTTTTATATAATATACTATTAAATATTTATGTAATGTTTTCGTAAATATTCTTATATAATACCTGTACTAAAATGTTCTTATGGTAAGACACATCAACATGTAATACTTGTAAATCACACGTCAAAATAAGATTTTTTTAATTAAAATATTTATTAATTAATATATTAGAAATATTTAAATTAAAATCAAGTGGATTATTTTCATAAAAAATAACATGGTACAAGATTATTTAAATATAGATGCATTTTTGAATAATCACAAATTCACAAATCACAACTCATTGCTAACCAGCTCATAAACTCAAAAAAGACAACTCATATCTCCACTCTTATGACAAAAACAGAACACCAAACATTAAACCCTTAAAAAAAACACAAATCTCACAATCCAAGAAAAAAAAAGAAAAAAGAAAAGAAAATGTCTCTACTTCTTCTTCTTCCTTTTCTTCTTTTCCAATTCATAACTCCATCTTCTCAATCTTCAATCCGAAATCTCCTCGAAGCTCGTGGTTTACCAGGTGGTTTGTTTCCAGACAACGTGGAAAGTTACAGTTTAGAAGAGAAGACAGGAGAGCTCAAAGTTCAGTTACGGAACCCATGTTTTGCTCGGTTTGAAAACAGAGTATACTTCGATAGTGTGATCAAAGCTAATCTTAGCTATGGTGGGCTTGTTGGACTTGAAGGTTTGACACAAGAAGAGCTTTTTCTTTGGTTACCAGTTAAAGGCATTGCAGTGAATGATCCTTCTTCTGGACTTGTTCTCTTCGATATCGGCGTTGCTCATAAACAAATCTCTCGCTCTCTCTTTGAAGATCCTCCAATTTGCTATCCTCCTGGTGAGTTAAAGTTTGTAGCTTTTCGTTCCTTAAAACTTTGTCGGCTTTTATGCTAATTAAGTCTTACGAAAATTGAATGTTTGTTGCAGGATCTATAATGGAGAAGATAGAGAAGAGGAAGATGGATATTCAGCTTCAGAGATAAATGAGTTTTATTTTGGAATTTGTGAGATTCAAAACTCAAACCTTTCTTTTTGAAACATGAACAAAAGATGTGTTTTGTTTTTCACTTTGGGGTTGTTTGTGAAATATTGAAAACTGTGAGGGAATATGTGTAAAATATTGAAAGAAGGGAGGAAAATTTTGGAATTTTGTATCAATTATGGCGTTCACAAAGTAATCAATTTTGCCACTTGTCATTAAATTTTCTTTTCTGTGTATAGGAATATAAAGTACTTTTTGTTATTTTATTTTAACTTTTGCTTTACTTTTCGAAAATGATGTTTTTTAATCATCATAATCAACATAATCATTGACATTAAATTACGTTTTGAATGGAAGTTTCTGTTTTGAATAAAAGAGACAAAACAAAAAAAATCTGATTTGTTTTCGTGCAATCGGTTAAAATAATATTTTTTAATTTTTTTAAAAATAATATTATTATTTTAAAATTTTAATAATATCATAAATTTAAAATTAAAATTATATTTTAATTGAAAAAATTTAAATTTTAAATCAGAAAAAATGAATCGAAATACAATATTTTAAGTTTATTTATAATTTATTTATAATAAATAAATATTTTTACATAATTATTTGTGTTATTTTTGATATTTTAATTTTAAAGTGCTAGAATTGAAAGAAAAAATTTAAATGATGTTATTTAATAGTATTACTTTCTGTTTTGGACAATGGTCTAAAATATCATCATTTAAAGTTTTTGTTTTAAATATAACACTAATCATTTTAATTTCAAAAAAATAGCATAAATTTAATATTAAAATAGTTAAAAATCTGATTTTAATAAAAAATTTAAATTCTAAATTGGAAATAATGAACCCAAACATTATGTTTTAATTTTATATATAGTTTATTTGAGATAAATAATTATTTTTACATAATAATTTATACTATTTTAAGAAATTTGTTTTTAATGTGTTAAATTTGAAAGATAAACTTAAAAAATATTACAATAGGGTATTACTCTTTAAATTTCTATAATAATACAAAATTAAAATTAAATATATTAAAACTTTTAAATATAACACTATTAGTTTAAATTTCCAAAAATAACATAAATTTAATATTAAAGTATCGTTTCTTTTTAATAAGTAAAAATTAAATCATAAATTAGAAAAAATAACACAAATATAATATTTTAATTATATTTATAATTTTTTATGATAAATATGTATTTTTAAAAAATAATTTATGCTATTTGAAATTTTACGTTTATATTGCTAAATTTAAAATAAAAAGTTAAAAAATATTATTTTAAGATATTACTCTTAACATAATTATAACTATGAGCTACTAAAGAATCTTTAAGATCTTTCCACATAATTGATCACTTTAATCATCCTCACATAACCAAATAAAATAGTATTTTTCTAGAAAAATCATAAATATCTTTTTCACAAAAATGTAAAATTATTGTTTTACTTCCAAACACCGTAAAAACGTTTTTGTGCAAAAATTGTCTAATATCGTTTTTCCACAAAATTTACAAAATAATATTTTTCGTCAAATCCACAAAAAAAAATTTTTGTGAAAACTGTAAAATATTATTTTTCGGTCAAAATATAACAATGATGAATTAACATAATTATAACTATGAGTTACTAAGAAATCTTGAAGATTTGATCATTTTTATCATCTTTACATAACCAAATAAACATAATTAAATAAAAGGTTATGCTTTATTTGGTTGAGAAGAATGATTATGATTATGGGTTAGCAACAAATTTTACAAAAACCTGTTGAAGATCTAGTGGTTTCTTTGCGTATTTCCGGATTGAATTGAATCTAACTGTGAATGCTTCAATAAAATAGATCTGCTTTATGTTTCTTCGATCTGCTTGTGTAATCCCCAAAATAATTCAGTTCTGTCGCTTATACTTTGTTGGGTTACATCGTTTGGTGGTGAAGATGCTTTCTGCTTTCCCACCAAGAAGAACGATTCAGTTTCTATACTTGTTTCTTTATCATTTACAACTGCTTTAAAAAACGTAGCTATGATCTATTGCTCTTGTTTAAGAACTGGCTCAGATTCTGATTCTTGCTATATTTTGCATTGCCACTTCTCTGTTCGTTTATTGTTCTCCACAATAAGCCCTTTTATCTCATCGTCTCTTGACATTGATTGCTTATTATTAAATATGCCAGTCTTGTTCATCGGTTTTATAAGCCACTTGCTTTTGAGCCTCAGGAGTTACAGTAAGGTGATTAGGATTTGATCATGTTCTTGAATCATGTTTTTTTTTGTTAAAGATTGTTCTCTCTCATATTGCTGATGAAGTGTGGACACTGCAACTTTTCTTTCATTTCGAAATTAACCGGATTAACACGAAATTAACCGGATAAACCGAAATTAACCGGATAAACCGAAATTAACCGGATAAACCGAAATTAACCGGATAAACCGAAATTAACCGTATTTAACCGAAATAAACCGAAAAAAACGTGAAAAACCGAAATAAACCGTAATAAACCGAAATAAACCGATAAAAATTTAAATTTAAATTTGTTAAACCGAAAATAAATTAAATTTCGGTTTAATTCGGAATGGTTTTATTTACTTAAAACCGAACCGATTAAACCGATAAAAAAACCGAACCGAACCGATTCTCAAAAAAATTTCTTTCGGACGTTTTTTTCTCAAACCGAAAAACCCGAAAACCGGATAAACCGACCCGGATAAACCGAAAAAACCGAAAACCCACGCCTAGAATCAAGACTTTAATTTGAATGATAATTTGAGAATGTCAGTGTTGATTATAAATGTCACTTCGCCTCACGGATAAGGTGATCACATAGATCACATGAGTTTTTTTTTTTGGTTCTGACTTTTTTAAACAACCACATAAATATGAGAAGGGTAACTAATGTTTCTTGGGAGAGAAAAATTAATCTCATTAATACATACAAAAACATGTATTCTTACACAAAAGGTTGTTAATACTAAATACCCACAAAAGATTTTGGACATTTTCTTTACGATAATATTAGGATAATTATCTAAAATATCATTATTTTAAATTTTTGTTACAAATATAACATTAATCATTTAAATTTCTAAAATAACACAAATTTAATATTAAAATAATTAAAAAAAAATTTAAATCTTAAATTAGAAAGAATAAATCCAAAATTTATATTTTAATTTTATATATAATTTATTTGAGATAAATAATTATTTTATATAATAATTTATATTATTTTTTAAAAAATTAGTTTTAATATGCTAAATTTGGAAAATAAACTTAAAAGGTGATAAAGTGATAGTTTATGCGGTGTTAATTATTTGAATTAGATAATTGTGAATTCAGTTTTAAACTTTTTGAGATATATATTTGTTAAATATATTGCACGTTATATGTTGTACAACTGGGCTGAACGGCCCATTAGATAAGACCTAATAAACTTTAATTGTTGTATAAATAGTTGATTTCTAAAAACCCTAATCGTTGATTGGCAAAGCCGTTTACGACTCCTGAGTGTTGTCGACCTGAAAAGATGAAGGTGCGTTACGGTGAAGAGACTCTAGATTTTCTCTGATTCTCGTTTGATTAACAATTCGTGTTTTCCGTGTTTCAGTTAAACATCGCCAATCCAACTACTGGTTGCCAGAAGAAGCTCGAAATCGATGATGAGCAGAAACTGTAATACCTTTCTTTTCAGTTTCATCTTCATTCGCCTTGCATATTTTAATAGATCTCGTTATTAGCAATAAATCTCATTCTTATCAATGGAACAAAGTATAGATACGCTTTCGGAGCTAAAAATTCATGTTTGTCGATGTTAATTTGAAAAATTCTAGTTTTAAGTTAACAGATTTTTTTCCTTAATTTTCCGATGTTTTTGCCTTACACTCTTCGTCTTGAATACAAAACTAACATTAGTGGAATATTCTTATATATTCAATACAAAGCTAACATTTGCTGCTGCACAAAAGCATTGTTCATTTTAATTTAAGTGTTATGGTCAATGTAGTCTAAGTATTGAGTTTCACATCTGTTATTGATGCAGCCGTCCTCTTTTCGACAAGAGGCTCTCTCAAGAAGTCAGCGGAGATGCTTTGGGCGAGGTGGAATTCCATCTGTCTCTTTTTATCTTATGATTATATTTTAGAAACAAAATGATGAGACTGTGTTTGTGAATTGCTATTGCAGGAGTTCAAGGGATACATTTTCAAGATCATGGGTGGGTGTGATAAGCAAGGTTTCCCAATGAAGCAGGGAGTTTTGACTCCAGGCCGTGTTCGCCTTTTGCTTCACCGAGGTAATTAATCAGCATTGTGTCTTGCTTATTGTGTGTTTGATGTAGATTGACATGATTTTGAGATGTCTGAACAGGAACTCCTTGCTTCAGAGGACATGGAAGAAGGACTGGAGAGAGAAGAAGAAAGTCAGTCCGTGGTTGCATTGTCAGCCCAGATCTCTCTGTTCTTAACCTTGTCATCGTGAAGAAGGGTGAAAATGATCTACCCGGGCTTACAGATACTGAGAAGCCAAGGATGAGAGGGCCAAAGAGAGCATCAAAAATCCGTAAATTGTTCAACCTGAAGAAGGAAGATGATGTGAGGACATACGTTAACACATACCGCCGCAAATTCACAAACAAGAAGGGTAAGAAAACATCAGAAATAAATCTCAAACAAAACACTCTTTGACATTTGTTTCTTTGATTGGGGTTTTGAACAGGTAAGGAAGTCAGCAAAGCCCCTAAAATCCAGAGACTTGTGACTCCATTGACTCTTCAGAGGAAGAGAGCAAGAATTGCAGAAAAGAAGAAGAGAATTGCTAAGGCAAATTCTGATGCAGCTGAGTACCAGAAGCTTCTTGCCTCAAGGCTGAAAGAACAGCGTGACAGGAGAAGCGAGAGTTTGGCAAAGAAGAGGTCGAGACTCTCTTCTGCTGCAGCCAAGCCCCTCTGATTCTTCTTTAAAGAGCTTGAGATTCGCATTTCTAGACTTGTTTTATTACTTCTCCGGCATTTAAAGTTTGTTCGAGTTCATATTTCTGTTGTTCCATGACAATGCTTTGGATTTGTGTTTCTTGAATCTTAAATAATCTTTTAGGTAAAGAATATATTGAATTCAATTCTCTTTTTTGTTCGTTTATTATCTAGGCTAGGGGTGGGTTTTCGGTGAAAACCGTAAAAACCGAACCGACCGAACCGAAATTTTCGGTTTTGGTTTTTGTTTAATTTTAACTGCTAAACCGATCGGTTAAATAATTAATTTTATTTGGTTTACATTTCGTTCGGTTTGGGAATACCAAACTGATCGGTTTTCCTAAACCGAAAATCGGTTGACTTATATAAGAGAAAAATCGGGTTTGGCAAATCCTAATTTTTCAGAGAAAAATCGCAAACTTCCTCATTTTCTCCAGCGGCGGATCTAGTAGATCGGAGATTCTTCTTCAGTTCTTCTTCTACGATTTTTTTGACAGAAACTTCTTCTTCTCCTTCTCCTCCTCTTTCTCATCCTTCTCCTTATCGGCTACGACTTTCTCTTTGGTGAGTTCTCCTCCTCCTTTTTTAGATTCGCCTAAGTGTATTCTAGATTGTTGTTGTTGTTGTTTTAGATTCGCTTTTCCATATATTTGGACAGTTGGATGGTATCGATTCAAATATTAGTTTATACATAGTTGGATGGTATACATAGCTGGATGGTAAGACACACATGTACAGATGATGCGTATTTGGAGGACCAAATTTTAGCGATTAGTAGAAAGAAATAAAAAGTAACGATAAAATGCTTAGTGTTAAATATACCATAACGTGAAATATGTGAAATCGATCTTAGTCTATATTTAATAATAAAATAGATAGAACAAATCTATATTATTCGGTAGTGCGACGTGAATTTTCGAACTGACCACTGGTTTATTTGTACAATGTTATGTTGTTCTATATATGTTCTGGTGTCTTGTGGGTCAAGAAGTGTATAAGATTCTCTTTTTTTTGTTCATTCACCGAAAGATAATTGATCCTTCTTGATAATCATCTCTAGTCTTGTCACTTCATTGACCTATCATATATATCATGAGATCATTTGCTATTAAATTCACATTAATTCATTCGTACAATAACAATAATATCAGCTCAGTAGCATTTTAACAAATGATGCACTAATCACATGATATTTTAAGATTTGAATTTACTCTCACGTACGTGGAAATTTAACGGAGTGCAACACTTAGTTGCTTAAAGGTACACTCGTATGATGCAATACATCTATACATGTATATAGCTTATTATCAAATTACCTCCAAGTGAAGGAAGCAAATCATTTTAATACATCTTTTGCTTTCCCCCGATTATATATGTATAATGTGTTTTTTTAACACATTGATTATTGACATCATACCTGTCTGAGCTATGCTGTGAAATACTTAACGTTTAAATGTATCACTCGGAGTAGTCCAGCTGATGAAAATTAGGTTTATGCTTCAGAGCTTAAGTTTCTTTGTACTCTTCTTATCTCGCAACTTTGTTATCCAGGGACGAGTCTCTGTTATGTCAAGGTCTTGCGTTGAATGATGACTTAGTTTGCACTTTAATATGAATCTTTGCTTTGCCCTTTTTTATTGATGATGTGTTTGTTATCAGGTTATATTAACTTAATATGGAGTTTGATAGAGATGAAATTCCTGAACCCATTGCCACTGGAAACAAACGGACTGAAACGCAGCGATCAAGTGCTTCCGATCTCCCACCGAATCCGAAGAAAAAATTTCAAAAAAGGGTAGAGGTATGGCAACATTTTATTCAAATGGAAGACAACCATGACAAATGCAATTGTCGTTATTGTGGGGTAGAGATTAGTTGCAATTCTAAAACTGTAAGAACTAGTCCAATGAGAGGTCACATAGGAAGATGTAAGTTATATAAGACTTTCATAGAAAGTGATAAACAGAAGATGATGAGTGGAGATAGCAGTGGTAATATGAAAGTTGTGAAATGTGATCCTTTAATTTTTAGGAGAACAGTAAATGACATGGTCATTATTAATGAACTACCATTCTCATTTGTTGAGTCTGAGGGGTGGAAACGATTTTGTAGCAATGTATTACCAATGTACAAGACTTTTTCAAGAAGAACTTGTACTAAGGACATTGCTACAATTTATATGGAAGAAAAAGCTACTCTTTAGATTCTAGGCCATTACCTGTTATACTTTGGCTTTGACTCATTGTCTCATATAGTGTGGATCTTACACTTTAGTATGATATTGTGTGTGCATACATAAATATGTATGGTTTTCACCTTTTAATATTGATCTTTACTCCCAACATATTTCATTGTCTTATATTATTACAAACTCTCTTTTGACTGACATAACCTTAGTCGCCTTAACCAAAACTCTAACTATCACATTTTTTGTTTACCATTTGAATTTAGTTTTTGGCAATTTTCAAAATAAAATAGTTTAAGGTTTTAGCAAATATAAAATTTAAACTTTTTAAAATAAAAAAATTTAATATTAAAATAATTTAAAAATTTTGTTATACAAAAATAAATTTACTATTAATTTATTAGTCCAAACATATCGCAAATTTTAGTATTAAAATACTTTAAAAATATATTTTAATAAAAAATGTTAAATTAGAAAAAGAACCCAAAGATAATGTTTAATTTTATTTATAACTAATTTCGGAATAATAAATATTTTTAAATAAAAATTTGTGTTATTTTTGGAATTTTCCCTTTTTGTAGGATCTTTTGTACTAGAAACAATGGTTTTCATGTGATAAATTTAGAAAAAAAAATTAAAAAGTGTTATTTTATGATATTATTTAATTTTTTTAAATTTAAAAAATAAATTTAAATGTAATCATTTATTTTTATTTATAATTATTTTTTTTAGAATTTTATTGTTTTATTGCGAACATAAAAATATTTTTATATAATTCATGGTTTTTAAAAGTTTTAGTTTTTATATGTTCAAAATTTTGAACAAAATGTTTTTAAAAATACTACTTTAAAATATTCTTTTAGTTTTTATTAATAGTAATACTCTAAAATAGTATATTTTTAAGTTTTTGTTATAAATCTAGCACTATAAACTTAAATTTTCAAAAAAGTAATTTTCTAAAATAGCACATTTTTAAATTTTTGTTCCAAAAATAACATAATTAGTTTATATTTCCAATAATAACATAAATTTAATAGTAAAATATATTGAAACTTAATTTTAATAAAACAAATTAAACTTTAAACTATAAAAAATGAATCCTAGTTAAGTTTATGTATAATTGATTTAAAGTAAATAAGTATTTTTATATAATTATTTGTGTTATTTTGGAATTTTAAGTTTAGGAGGTTAGATATGGAAAAAATGACTTTAAAATTTGATATTTTATGATATTATTTTTTTCAAAATAGTATAAATTATTTTTTTAAAATCTATCTATAAATAAATTATAAATATAATTTAAAGATTATTTTTGAAAATTTTAATTAAAATTAATATTTTCTTATTAAAAAATTAAAAAAATATTTTAATATTAAATTTATGATAGTTTAAAAAAATTTACAAATTTAAATCACTAACAGAAAAAAAGTTAGGATTTGTCGACCGCCCCTTTTATTAAAGGTATCTTAGAAACACTGGCCCAACCCACAAATAACACTGTCTTCTCAACTAAGTAACATATCAATTAAGCGGTAAACAACAAAATTGTAAACGACAAGAAAACGCGATTCTTGAAATAAAAGAGAAGAGAAGTAAGAAGATATTGATGATTTCGAGAAGAAAGATTTACGGCGAATTAGATGCATGCGGTTGGATTTCCGGTGGATCTTTCTGTCATCACGCGTCTGATAGCGACCGTCTTCTTCCTCGCCGTTGGTGTCTTTTACGTTCTCAGAAACACCGCCGCTAAGTACTTCGATATCGGCGCCGCCGCCGCCGTAGGTTTCGACAGGGACCAACGCCAGGAATTCATGGCGGTCTATACGGAGGATTGCTCTGTGTGTGAGGAAGTTTCCAACAATAAATGCTCCCGCTGCAAATCCGTTCGATACTGGTATTCCCCTCATATTCAATCTCTTTATGTCTCGCGAATTGTTCTTTCTGAGTTTATGGTAATATAGAAAAATCTATTTAGTGTGGAGAAATGGATTTTGGTCTGCCTCCATTGTGTTTAGCTCTTGTTTCCACGGTGTAGCTATTTTACTGATAAATGCAGAATATTACTATTTTCTGCGAGCTTTGATATGCAATTCTGTCAAAGTGTTGAGCTTTTTTGACAAATCAATTCTGGGTTTGGATGTTGCTGCTTAGATATTTTTGTGAACTTACAATTTTAGTAGAGTTCAGATTTTAGATAGTATTCTGTTTTTAGTGCATCTTTTCTAAACTGAGCTCCCTTGTCTCTTTGGTTTTTGCCATCAGCTCAGCAGAGTGTCAAAAGTCAGATTGGAATTCGGGTCATCAAAGATATTGCAAGGATGTTGGGATTACTACCTTAACACCATCTGCATATAATGGCTTAAGGTTTAGAGCTTCTCGATTCGGAGATAGTTCTGCGTCTAATGTTGCACTGATTCCCGAGCGGGGCCCAAAAAAAAGTAGCTTCAAGCCAAGAGAAGTAATGTGTCTGCATCATCTGTTGACATTCTTGATATAGTGATTGTGAAATTCTTACTTGTACCTTTGTTTTGGATCTTCTTCAGATTCTTTTCCCATATGAAGAATTTGTTAATTATTTTAACTGGGATAATTCGGATTTGGCTCCCTGTGGGCTTATAAACTGTGGAAACAGGTTTGTGTTCATCTGGTTTTTGGTGTAGATTTAAAGTATCAATTGATTGAGTTGAGTATTTTTCAATATGAATTTATTCAATCCTATTTCAGTTGTTTCGCCAATGTGGTTCTACAATGCCTTTTCTGGACACGTCCTCTTGTTGCATACCTTCTCGAGAAAGGTCACAAGAGAGAATGTAAAATTCTATTTTCTTTTGCATCAATGCCTAAAATTTTTTTTGTATTTTTTAGTTATTAGCTATGATTCTATGTTTTGTTTGACAGATATGCGGAACGGTTGGTGTTTCTTCTGTGAATTTCAAACTCATGTTGAGAGATCGAGTCAAAGTCAGTTCCCTTTTTCACCTATGAACATTATTTCACGATTAGCTAATATTGGCGGAACTTTTGGGTATGGGAGACAGGAGGATGCTCATGAGTTCATGAGGTCAGTGTATCTCTTAGTCATGAAAATAACTATCAGTAGTGATCTAGTCAGTGAATATCCCAATGGATTTAAAGTTTACATACTTCAGGTATGCGATTGATATGATGCAGTCTGTTTGCCTTGAAGAATTTGGTGGAGAAAAAATGGTGCCTCCTCGTTCTCAAGAAACAACACTTATTCAGTATATATTTGGCGGTCTCCTGCAATCAAAGGTGATATTCCCTTATCTCAATGTCTTTGTGTAGTGGTTATTCTTGACTAGTTTTCTTTTTGAATGGTACCATTCACCTTGTCACTTCTCTAGAGCTTCCCTGATTTGCTGCATTATCAACTTTTCAGGTTCAGTGTACTGTTTGCAATAATATTTCTGACCAATATGAAAATATGATGGACTTAACCATCGAGATTCATGGGGATGCGGTGTGTTTGGAGGAATGTCTTGATCAGTTTACAGCAATTGAGTGGCTTCACGGAGATAATCTGTACAAATGTGATAGGTATTTGATTAATTCCAAAAGGAGTGTCGGTTGATTAGTCATGACTATGTTTTTAAAATCCGATAATCTTTTCTTCTTGTCCAGGTGTAGTGGCTATGTAAAGGCATGTAAGCGACTTACGATTCGACGTGCTCCAAATATTCTTACGATTGCCTTAAAAAGATTTCAGGTATTTGTGGCATTTCTCCTCCCTTTTGCTAAGTTCTTTTAACAATACATCTGTGAAATCATGTACAGGGAGGAAGATATGGAAAACTGAATAAAAGAATAAGTTTTCCTGAGACATTGGATCTTGTCCCTTACATGACAGAAGGCGGAGAAGGATCAGATGTCTATAAACTCTATGCAGTGATTGTCCATTTAGACATGCTGAATGCATCATTCTTCGGCCATTACATATGCTACATTAAGGATTTTAGTGGAAACTGGTATAGAATAGATGATTCCAAGGTAACAATCATTTACTGTTGGCTCTTGTTGTTCATATACCGACATGAAGATATGGTGAAATTATAACTTTTTAAGGGATTTTGTAATCTTATGGAAATACAGATAGAAATTGTTGATTTAGAAGATGTCCTTTCTCAAAGAGCTTATATGCTTCTATACAGCAGGTAAGCTTTTCTCTTCCTCACGTTTTGTTGTCGAGCTCTCCGTGTAAAATCTATAATCACATGATTGAGGGATGTTTATTTCACCATTAAGAGTTGAGTCATTTGTTTGTATTATTTATAGGTGAAATTCTAACAAAGTTGAGGTTGCTGAGACCGTGATTTTCTTATGTTTTTATGATTTCATGCAGGATTCATGCTCGGCCGTCATCGTATTTTGTTAGATCAGAATTTCAAGAAGAAAAGAAAACAGACACACTGGATACGAAACCTTGCCAAAAGGGGTTGGTTGAGAGTTCAATGGAAGGTGCTATTGAAAACAGAAGCAGCAGCTATGCGACCATTGAAGACCCTGAACGCGAACAAGAATCATCATCGTCATCATCATCTGCAGTGGCCTCTGAATGTTGTAGGGAGGTCGAGAAGGCTGTAACAATGGATTCTGAGTCAAACAATTCAACTGAGGACTCTGCAACAAATCATCAAGTGGATGCAGCAAATGGGAACAGAAAAAGCTGTTTGGAGCCTTCAACTTAACTCCATCGATTTGTACAAATTCTGAAACTCCAGGGAGATATATGGACATCGAGAAGATCGACGCTCAATGATGTGGAAAGTTGCAACATTTGAAAATCAACAGTTCTTCTAGCTTAGAATAGTAATACAGATAATAAATATTACACAACTAGTTATGGTACTCAGAGTGATTTTATAGACATAGGATTTAAATGTTGTTATTCCTGTTGTATTCCCTCAAAGATACTTCACAAAACGGAGACAATTAGCTTTACATTGTGCATTTCACAAACCCTCAGAAATCAAAAACCAAGAGAGTTGCTTTAACTCACGATAGTATTGCAGATAATAACTACAGAATTAACTTTATGGTACTAATAATTCTCAAAGTAGATAAGATATGTTGTTAATCCAAATAGTCACATTGACTCTTAACTAGTAAACGACACACTGGATTCACATTGTGTAGGTTTAGGAGTTCACCAAAACAGGCCACACTAATAACATAACTTGTGTACAAATTAAAGTCAAGTCTTGAACTTGGAGCAGAATTTGAGCAAAAGTTGAGTTGTTGTTGTCTCTTCCCGAATCAACTCCAACACAAAAGATTCGCATGCCTTGACGTCAATAGCCTTAAAGAAATCTTTCAACCCTGAACCTAAACACAACCTTGTGTATCTCTTCTCCATCACTATATTCACTGGCCACTCTACTCCATGCTTGTCCAATAGAGTTGCCTTCTTCCCTCCTACATTTTCCAACTTGTTGAGCGTTGTGAAGCTCCGTGGAAGATACTGCACACAAAAGGAGACAATAAGCTTGCACTTCACAAAGCTTCTATGATCATTTCAAAACAAAGAAACATCCAAGAGATTTGTTTTGACTTACAAGTCTAGAGCTGTTGAGACTAGCTGATGTTACATTTAATGTCACAAATCGGGTTTCACTTAGTGCCCATGATGACATTCTCTTGCTTTTCTCACCAGTTTTTCTCTTCCTTTTGCTGCAATGATTTGTGGAATGTGCAACGAAACAATACTGGTCAGATGAAAAAGAATCTGCTTTGGTTTCAGGAATCTTTTTCTTCATAGGTTTCATTCTCGGAAATTTTCCTGTTTTAGTAAAAAACTGACATTTTTTACTTTGTTAATGTTCTTGAAATTCCAACAAATCAAGACTCATTTATGCATTGACTTACCCATTTTATCTTCATCGTCTTGGTCTAGTGGAGACTCTAGTTTTGTTTTTAGACTTTGCTCCATCGACAAGTTTCCTGAATCACAACGAGTAAAACGTTCAAATCTTCAAAACAAAAAAATGTACAAAACATAACTTACTGATGATGTTGTTCTGATCATTGTCGTTATCGCTAGAGTGTACATATTGAATCTCACAGAAACTGGGTCCAAGACAGGTGACGTGGAACACCATATCTCCATCATGTCTGAAAACAATAATATCTCCGGTTTGGAAATCATGTGCGATCGCGAACTCCTTCCAGCCTTGGGTGAGTTTTCGACTTTCCATCTTAACTTTCCAAGTTTTTTCAGGCGCGTCGGATCTTAGCTCAACTGTCTTTCCTTCGTTTTTTTCTTCCATGTATACAGAGAAGAACTTCACCGGAATGTTCTGCAACAAAGAAACACAACAACGAAAGTAGAGGAAGATGTTCAGAGAGATAGAGAGAGGGAGAGGAAGAGGGAGAGGGAGAGGGATAGGGAGAGGAAGGAAGATTACGTACGAGGTGAGAATGAAAACCGAGAAGAAGAGACTGGAAGAAATGTGGGTTTGTCGGAGATTGAAGATCTGCCATTGTTCAAAAGATCTGGAAAAAGAAAAAGAGATTTGATGGATGAAAACCTAGAAGAAGAAGAAAGAAGTTTATGTGTGTCTTTTTCATGCTCTCTCTTGTTCTAATGTATATGGTCAAAACTCAAAACTACTTTCTTCATAGCTCGTCCTATTACTGAGAGTTCCAAGTTCCATCATACATCATTTGTTATCTATTTGAAACTATTCATTCAATCAATAATACATATAGTCACAATACATAAAAAATGAAATGGATAGTGAACTTTTTAAAGCTAACAAAAACAGAAAATAAAATATAAATTACATGTGTTAATCCATAATAGGAATGTTGTTACTCAGAAGAAAAAAAGCAACTTTGGGTTAACAGTCGTATCGTAGCATAAAAAGGAAACGTGTATTGGGTATAGTGCTATCGCCTCATTTACTGATTTGAGTATCAAATCCTCCTTTTTCTATTCTTTTTGTAGTAATCGAGTGTCATCAATTATGGCTTCTGTAAATATGCCAGCTTTGTTTTAAATGAATCTGAAACATCTAAACGATTTTGTAGTATTTGTGCTTTGAACCTATTCATAGTTAAGGATTTCTTAGGAACACCACATAAACCAAGTTTTGATTCCAAACACAAGAAAAAGAACCTCTTTTCTTCCAAATATACTAGAAATTCAGTAAAGAGAAAAACTTCTTGTTGCTCCATATATGATGATGACAAGACGAGGGTACGTTCTTGTTTGTTTGGTCACTGTCTGCTTAGTTCTTTGATTAACGTGCAAGAAGTATTATTCCAGTTAAATGTTATGGCTGAAGCAGTTACATCATTGAGAGAGTCTCTTTAAATGAGTAAACTAATGTAGTGAAGGGACAAGAAAACATGAAACTTTCGGACGATACTAACATTGTTGAAAATTCCTGACGTCAACTGTGTGTTGGGAATTTCCGACGATTTCTGATAGAATTGAATTTTTCAGTGTCCGTTTGGCAATTTTTCAGTGTGTTGGTTGACCGATTTTCCAAAAATTTCAAAATATCTGAACAAATATCGAATAAATCTAGTGTGGTATAGAATGTCGTCAGAAATCTGTCGGAGTCATCGGAATATTCTTTGAAAATTGATGATGTTATCCGTATATCCGATTATTCTCTACAATATTATAAAGAATCTATAAAAAAAATATGATAATTTTTGTAATTTTGATTATAAATAGGTTCTTTTCCTTTCATAGTTTCACCAAAACAAAAATCTTTACAAATGTTTTCTTTAAATTCTTATGATTATTTTCTATCGTCGATAAATACACTTCGATATGATTCAACGTCAGAGAGAATTGACAGATGAAATTGCATAAGGTGTGGAAGAGTTCATGATATTTGCGTCACACAATAACATGATATTGAAATATAGTAAAATGTATTGTACGTGTACTAAATATCAAAATCATATATTAGTTTCTATTAGAGAAGTACAAAATCATTTGTATAAGACTCGATTTAAGTTGGATTACAAAATTTGGTACTCACATGGAAAAACTGATGCAACAATACAATATTATGGTGTCATTTTAAAAAGGTTAAATAGTATTAATGTTACACTAGAGAAGCCAACATCAAAAATTGATATAAACGTAAGTACTATACAGATGGTGAATGACTCGTTTCGTGAACACAAAACATCGTACATTGAAGATAAGAATATAATAGAGGATGCAATTCTCCCGCAACATGAATAAGTAGAAACATAAGTGGAGAAAAGAAAAAGACAAACCAAGAGCATTGAATGACTCGGTTTGAAACTAACTTATTCGTTGTTGTCATCGGAAGCCAAATTGATGCGTATCCAATAATTATGATAAAATAGTATAGTATATCACGGTAGTGGTATGTGTTTTTATATATAACATGTTTAATTAAAAGTTATTCAATATTAAAAAGAGTAATATCATAAAATAATATATTTTAAAGTTTTTGTTGCAAATTTAGCACTATAAACTTAAAATTTCAAAATAGCACAATTTATTCTAAAAATACATATTATCAAAAATAAATTATAAATATAATTAAAATCTTATATTTAGATTTTTTTCAATGTAAAGTTTAATTTTTAGTTACTAAAATAAAGTTTTAACGTATTTTAATATTAAATTTGTGATATTTTTGAAAATTTAAAGTAATGGCATTATATTTGGAACAAAAACTTAAAAAATATTATTTTTATCAATTTGCCTTAGGCTATTTGAATGTTTAATTTATTCATAGTTTTTATATGATTTTAGGTTTTACTTTTTAGGGTTAATTTTACAAATATAAAATTGATTTATATAACAATTATAATAAATTATATAGTCTATCATTTTATTCTATGCATTTTTATATAGTATAACGTTCTTAGACTATAAATGTTATTCACTTTCAAAAATATATGTGTCCGTATTTAAAAATTCGAATGATGGTATATGTGAAAAATTATATATATATTTATTAGTATGATCAAGATATTACAACAAATTATTCAAAGAATTTAAAATAAAAATAATTAAAAATATAAAATATTATTTTCATATAAAAATTGAAATTTTATAGAAAAATTTAATATATTCGAAATATCAAATACTCTTCAATGATCACTTATTTAAATTTTATGCTATATTCGGTTGTGTTATAAATAATATAGTAACTTATATATCTATGCAAATTTTGTGGATGAAAAGTTTACTTGTTGATTTTTTACAAACTCTTGAGTATATGAGAGAAGAATATTGGTGGAATATGTTTTATTCTATCGTTTTTAATATAACTTTCATTGAGTTGGGCAACACATGCAATATTATTCTCGAACAATTTTATTGGCTCTTTATCTGTAATTATTCCGCTAGCTAATTGTATGTTAGTCATGTACTTCAACCATACATATTCTCTATATGCTTCATGGAGTGCGATAATTTCTATATGATTTGAGAAAGTAGCAACCAATGTCTGTTTTTGTGAACGCCACGAAATCGTAGTACCTCCCAATGTAAAAGTGTATCCGGTTTGCAATAGAGCATTATACGGGTCTGATAAATATCCTACATCTGCAAAATCAACTAAACCAAACGAAGAGTTTTTGGGATAAAATAATCCCAAGTCAATTGTACCTTGAAGATAATGGAATATTTGTTTTATCCCAGTCCAATGTCTCCGCGTAGGAGATGAATTATATCTTGCAAATAAGTTAGTAGCAAAATCAATGTGTGGTCTAGTACAATTAGCAAGATACATCATCGCACCGATATCGTTCATATAAGGTACTTCAGGACCTAGTATTCTTCGTTATCTTCACAAAGTCAAAATAGATTCTTATCAATATTAAGTGATATATTGACCATTGGAATACTCAAAAGATTTGTTTTATCCATATTAAAGCGTTTTAATACTCTTTTAGTGTAATTTGATTGATGTAAAAATATTTCATCTTTGAGATGCTCTATTTGAAACCCGAAACAAAACTTTGTCTTACCAATGTCTTTCATTTCAAACTCT
Organism: Pugionium dolabratum; assembly: GCA_018901945.1. Classification (NCBI taxonomy): domain Eukaryota; kingdom Viridiplantae; phylum Streptophyta; class Magnoliopsida; order Brassicales; family Brassicaceae; genus Pugionium; species Pugionium dolabratum. The sequence continues at coordinate 76,253 of JAEVFF010000365.1, forward strand.
TCTCTTATATGGGTTCTTGAATCATTAACTTCATTTTTGAGTTCCAATTATGTTTAGATCATCCACATATATAGCATATCGCATTTGTTGATATATCTTTTTTTCAAAAAATATTCGCTTATATCCACATGCGTCCGGATGATTTTAATCCATAAAATGATCATTGTAATTTGACCGAAAAAATATCCTTTGATCCCTCTGAGATTTTGGATCTTTTTGGTACCTTAAATCCATCAGAAATTTTCATATATATATTTCACTATCAAGTGATCCATATAATTAAATATGCAGGCACAACATCCATAAGACACATCTCTAACTTTTTATATGTTGTTAAACTTATTAAATACCTAAATGTAATTGCATCCATAAAGTGTATGTTTCATCATAATCAACTTCCGGTCTTTAAAAGTAACCTTATGCCACAAGTCAGACTTTATATCTTGTAATTTCATTTTTTTTCATTTTTTTCTCATGAAAACCTACTTGCATGCGACAGGCATTACATCTTCGGGTGTAATGACAACATATCCAAATATATTTTTTTTGTTGAGAGAGAGAGTAATTCATCTTTCATGACCTTTTGCCATTTCTCTCAATCGGGTCTTATCCGACATTTTGATACGGACTTTGGATCAGGATCATTATGTTCATTTTCAATTTCTATAGATATAGAAAATAAAAATGTTCCATCCACATTTTCGATTTCATTTCTAACCCAAACTTTTTCCATCTTGGACATAATTAATACAAATTTCACATTTTTCAGTATCATATTTTTCCTTTAGAAAATTTTCTTCATCTAATTTTTCAAGAATCTTCTCATATGTGTCTTCTCGAATATTTTTATGATGCGATTCTTTTCGGATATTTGTACTACTTCTTTCTAACTTCTTTTTCTTTCGTAGATTTTTATCTTTAGAGTTGAACGGCCTCTCCCTATTCAATTGAATATTTGGTTCATTTATTTTATTTCCATCAATTTGTTCTTTTGGAATTTCAATTCTTGATGCTGCATTTACAGCGGATATATATGATTTTATCACCCTTTTAGTATATATGAATGCATCTGGTAATTGATTTGTCATATTCTGCAAATGTATAATTTTCTGAACTTATAATTCACATTGATTTGGAGGAGGGGTCAAGGTGTACCAAATTTCACGTACACCATGTAACAACTTTTGATATTTCTTAACTGCTCCCCCTAACGCTGGAAATTCATCTTCATTAAAATGAAAATTGACAAAACGTGTTGTAAACATATCACTATTTCGGGGTTCAAGATATCGAATTATGCTTGGTGATATATAGCTGACATATATTCTCATTCTCCTTTGTGACCCCATTTTTGTTCTTTGTGATGGGGCTACTGAGATATAAATCGCGCACCCAAACTCGGAGATGGGATATATTTGGTTCTTTATCATATAACAATTGTAATGAAGAATATTTATAATATGCAGTTGGTCTAATTTGGATCAATGCAGGTGCAAGCAATATAGCATGATCCCATACAAAAATTGAAAGATTTGTTCTCAATATTAATGGTTTTGCAATCAATTGAAATCGTTTAATTAAACTTCCAGTCATGCCATTTTATGTATGCACATGGGGCATTTGATGTTCAACATCAATTCCCATTGACATACAATAATCATCAAAAGCTTGTGAAGTGAATTCACCAATGTATCAAGTCTAACTTTTTTTTATCATAATCAAGGAATTGTGCTTTTAATCTGATTATTTGAGTAATGAATTTTTCGAAGCCATATTTCTTGTTGTCAAAAGACAAACATGTGACCATCTACTTGATGCGTCAATTAAAACCATAGAATATCGAAATGGCCTACACGGTAGATAAATAGGTCCATATATGTCACCATGTATTCTCTCTAACAATACTGGAGATTCATTCCCAATTTTGGTTATTGATGGTCGTGTTATGAGTTTTTCTTGAGAATATTATTTACATGACAACTCTCCCGATTGAAAAATCTTCTCATTTTTCAATGGGTGACCACTAGAATTTTTCTAATCATAATTGATCCAAGATGCCCTAATTTTTTATACCAAACTTTAAATATACTAGTAAACTTCTAATTTACTATAACATATGATTCAGCGATGTTTTGTGTAATATAATCTAGAGGATAGCACTGGCAACTCTTCTAGTATATGTTTCTTTTCTAATGTAATGCAAAGATATTCAATATTATTTTTACTCATAGTCTCTATATGATATCCATTTTTACGGATATCTCTGAAACTTAACAAGTTTCTATGAGAGTTATGAGAATATAATGCATTATTTATTTCAACCTCTTGGCATCGAAAAATTGGCTTTCCCAGAGCCTAATATTATTTTTGCATTTCATGATATAGTACTCACGCTTCTGGCGTAGTCACTTAAGTCAAGAAAGAAAAAATATCATCTATCTTGAAATATAGTGTGCGTTGTGGCACTATCTGCTATACAAATATCTCCTTCATAAATTTTAATTTGTGACATTTTTTATGTCATAATTTGTAGAGATCCATTAATAATTTAAAGCAAAGTTTATAAAAGATAAATAACAAAACCCATTTTTAAGACAAAAATATATTACATAAACTACTAAAACGATTCTTAAGTTTTGTTATAAAACATATTATAATTCTCATCGACTGTAATCGCATTAATCCTCGTTAATACTTTCGGGATCAGCAAGAAAATCTACGATATCCAAATGATTATCATTATTTAGGCCACTAAAGGAAGGTTCAACTTCATCACTCGCGAAGTTGGTTTCAACATTATTAATCTTGGTATTTATTGATTCTTGATATAGATCGACAAAATTTTTGGGTATACGACATGTACATTTCCACTACTCTTTTATGTCGCATTTGTAACAAGTGTTCTCGGTCGGTTTTCTTATTGTCCGACCACCCTCATTTATTTGAAAATTTTTGTTTTTGCCAATATTAAAACCCCTTCTTTGTCTACGTCCACGATCTCGACTACGGCCTCTACCACATCCACGTCGTTGTCCTTGATAATTATTGTTACTAGATGCTACAACATTCGCTTATTGGCATGGAGCTGATCCATTCACACAAGTTTGATGATTTAACATCACGAGTTCATTATTATGTTCTACTACAAGGAGTACTTGCATTAACTCCGAGTAGCAAGTGTATCCTTTAGCTCGGTACTGTTCTTGTAGAACTACATTTCCATAATTAAATGTGGAGAGCGTTTTCTCAATCATATCATAATCGCTCATTTTTTCACCACATAACATCATCCTAGAAGTAATTGTGAACAACGCAAAATTATATTCACCAACGCTTTTGTAGTCCATGAATCGGAGATGTAACCAATCATATCGAGCCTTTGGTAAGATTACAAGTTTTTTATGATCAAATTTATCTTATAAAGATTGCCAAAGATCCGCATGATCTTCTTTCGTGATGTATTCATTTTTAACGTATCGTGGAGATGGTAGCGTAAAACACCATGGCTTTAGTCTTACTCTCATCTAACATCGCTTTTGATGGATAGATGGTTTTATGAAGCCCATTCGATCTCAGATGCATTTCTGCGTCTGATATCCAAGTCATATAATTTTTTTTAGATACATCGAGGGCAATGATATCAAACTTTGCCAAGTTTGACATGATATCTATATAAATAATTAAATCATATGTTATCATATTTTAAATATCCTTTTAAAAGTTGTTAATGATAATTGAAAACGCAGTGCAGCTAGGTAAATAAGAAACGAGATGAATACAGAGGTCAAACAACTAGTAATATTGATATTGGAAGGAAAAGGATAAGACTCAAGAGAAAGCATGTACATATAATAAAATGATTAAAAGTAAACAATCATTTTAGGAGGTAAAACCATTCATGTGATTAAAGAGGTAGCGCCATCCATATTATTTTGAGGTGGCATCGCCAACCATTTTATTTTGAAGAGACAGTGTCTACCATATTATCTCGAGGAGGTTATGCCTACCATTAAGGAGGAGACATAATCTTTCACTCCATATATAATATCGTAGGAGAAGATATAACCTACCAATTCATGAATAATTAAATTGACATAAACTAAATTTTACGTGGCCAGAATAACAACAAGGTACTGAATAAATGTTTGGCGGAGAAACGATTGTGCTGATAACGTGATATAAATAATATAGTAACTTATATATCTATGCAAATTTTGTGGATGAAAAGTTCAGAGATATTTGGTAAGTAAATTTCTTTCACCTTCACTTCTTTTTGTTATCACTTATAACATGAGAGTACCTCTCTTTATAGAGGAAAACTAAGGTGATGATTAATACATATCTTAAGGAGATAAGTGGCATGCGTTATGAGATCATGACATGTGTTATGGTTACAATAAAATTACCTTTAAAGTAGAACTATATAACAGCTCACACTTACCACACGGTATTTTTGTATTATTGTATTTAATTTTTTAACTATTTAGTTCTAAAATATCTTTATTTTTTTAGTCATTGAAACTTTATCGTTTACTCGAGTGATTTATTCTTAGCCACAATTTTTAGTTTATTCATTATAGAAAAATAGATTAAAAATTCTATTTTTTAAATATCTAGAAAAATTGACATATAAATTTTTTATTATTTTTAACTATTTTAAAATATTTTTTTAATCTATATATTTTCAAAATAGAGTATTCCTCACTTATATATGTTGTGATTATTGTATTTCTTGAAACTTCCCGTAAAAAGGTATTTTCAAGTTATTTCAACAATGCTAAGCAAAAAATACATTAGTTTTATCACAAACACACATTATAAAGAAGAAATCGAGATGAAAAAGAAAATATTTTAAAGTTTTGTAAACATATCTATTGGTCGAGGAGAACCATTTCCAAACTCGTAAGTGTGCTGCATGTGTTAAAATTTCGGACTTACAAAAATGAATAACTCTGACCAGTATTTTTTTATAAAAATCACTATCAAAATCATTGAAAAAGACGAAAGTATGAAAGTGAAAAAAAGTTTTTGATGTCATAATTAATTTTTAGGAAACGTGTGTAAAATGTGTGCAAGATTTGTGATTGACAGTTGATGTTTTATAATGTTATTAATTGAAAGTCATTATTAAGATGATAGTGACTCATAAAAGATGAGAATGGTAGTGATTAATAAAAAGTGAGAATGATAGTACCTAATAAAAGGTGAAAATAGTAGTGACTAGTAATTAACTGAGTTAGTGGTTATAAATTTTAATTGTTTGTGTAAATATAAATTTAATCGTCAAAAATTATTTAAAATTTTAATATTTTAGATATTTAATTATAAAAATTATTAATAAGTAATTTTGGTTTAAAATGATTTTGGATATCAGTTTTTTAAAACTTATTTTTTTGTGTAGGTATTTAAATAGATTTAGAAACCTCAATTTCTTTATTTAGTAAGATTAGACACATTATAATCACACTTTCTTAACAGTTTGTATTTTTTTTTTTCATTAATTCTCCCTTGAAAATTAGCGTAGTTTAATACAAACAAATGTTATTCTACTAAAATAGTAAAATCTCTCTCCCGTTGCTTTGATTGAGAATCTTCGATCAGCGTTTTCTAGCTCCACGTTCTTCTGGCCTTTTGATCTCCGAATCATCATTTCATTAGCTGCTGATCCTGGAAGTGGATCGAGTGTTTTGATTTTGTGACGGATTTCGATATGCTCTGATCTGATTTAACTGAAAATAGCAAGGGATTTGATCGGAGATTCGTTGGAGGAAGAAGCAATTGTAAAATCAGAGAGAAACAATTGGGCTGATTTCCATGGAAAATCGTTCGTTAGGGTTTTGGGCGGTTGCAGTTTTGCTAGTTGGAAGCTTGATCGACGCTGCGAATGCCTCGATTCACGAGTATAAGAACGAAGGGTTCACCGTACGCAACAATGCTCGATTCTTCCATGGCGGTAGCGAAGGCCTTTACGCTTCCAAGTTTCAGGATGCCAATACTTCTTCTGATAAACCTCTTAAAGGAAAGTCCTTTATAAGGTCAGTTTCTCTCCTTCGCAATCAGCTTTAACTCCTGCATTTTTTGGTACTGATAGATACACAATTCTACTACTGGATATTGGTTTGGAATACCTTTGCTAGGGACATTTCTTTGAAGCCATTGTGCATTTGGTATTGTACTGCTCAGGGCATTTGCAGTTGGAGTTATTTGACTGTATATGCTTTTCCTGTTTTGAATATCATTATTCTCGATGAATCCAAGATCTTCACAACTCTAGCTTCTATATTTTTACTTTATGAGTAATCTAGCGGCAGTATTATCATAAGAGCATCAAGAATTTCCTTTTCCCCCGAATCAGAATTCTAACCTTGTATTATGTGTGTAAGAGTTACGCAAATACTCCACTAGGAGATGGAGGCATTTCCTATGCAAGAATTATATTGGTTATGTTGTCTAGCCGTTTTTCAGGTTTGATGATGTTACCTTCGTGAGGACAAAGGAATCTGCTAGCAAACAGAATGCAATGCAGTCAACTGCAGGGTTGGTGGAAGCAATAATACTTGAGGTGAAAGACCGTGAAAGAATTGGGGGATCTTCTCCAAAAACTGACGTTATTTGTTGCACGCCAGAGCTCGCTGATACTGGGTATTGCAGTCTGGGAGAAGTTATCATTAGGAGAGATTCTAATGATCCCGACTGGCCAAGACAGATCAAGACCTTTTTTAGAGGGAATAAGACGGAAGTTAATATGTCCCCAGAAACTGTGGTTATTAATAAGACCGGGATGTACTATCTTTATTTCATGATATGTGACCCGGAATTGGATGGCACTATTATCAGAGGAAGAACAGTTTGGAAGAACCCTGATGGTTATTTACCAGGAAAGGTGGCGCCTTTGATGAAATTTTTTGGCGTCATGTCATTAGCTTATCTTTTACTCGGCCTTGTTTGGTTTCTGAGGTTTGTCCAGTTTTGGAAGGATATTATTCAGCTACACTATCATATCACTTTAGTTATTGCTCTTGGCATGTGTGAAATGGCTGTTCGATACTTTGAATATGCTAATTTCGACTCAACTGGGATGAGGCCAATGGATGTTACTCTATGGGCGGTGACCTTTTCTTCCATAAAAAAGACGCTTTCCAGGCTTCTTCTTCTGGTCGTCTCTATGGGTTACGGGGTAGTAAAGCCTACCCTTGGTGGCATAACCTCGAGGGTACTTCTTCTTGGAGTCATATATTTTGTCGCAACAGAGGCTCTTGAGTTGGTTGAACATTTGGGAAACATCAATGACTTTTCTGGGAAAACAGTGATATTTTTGGTGATTCCCGTTGCATTACTGGATGCTTGCTTTATTCTGTGGATATTCTCATCATTGGCAAGAACCCTTGAGAAACTTCAGGTAAGATACTACAACACTTGTAACTGATTTTTTATGACCAGATATTTTATGATTCCTCACATTATTATATCCGAAGGATGTATATATACCACAGGCGTTCAAGGATCATAACCTTGTTAGCTTATTTGGATTCCAATCTTTGCCTGCTCATTTTGCAGCCATTCTAAGGAGAATCATTTATAGTAGCTGCTTAAGCCTTCTATGAAGATCCAGTTCTTCTTACTTTTTTTGTGTAGCTGCTTATCTGTCTACTGTTTACTGCAGATTAAGCGAAACATGGCTAAGCTTGAGCTTTATAGGAATTTCACCAATGCACTCGCTATCTCTGTTCTGCTCTCTATTGCTTGGATTGGTTTTGAGGTAACAGAACACTATACTGACCGACTCTCGTTTAATACTTGAAAGCCCAAGTCAAAGGAGTGTTAAATGAAATAACATTCTTCTCTGTCTCTGTACTAGCTATACTTCAACGCAAGTGACCCTCTAAGCGAACTTTGGCGAATGGCATGGATCATTCCAGCTTTTTGGAATTTACTCTCGTTTGGTCTCTTAGCAGTCATATGCATCCTTTGGGCTCCATCCAATAATCCTACCAGGTTCTAATACTTTCCTGTATAACCATTACTCAAATGTTTTAGACTTCAACGGTCCAAATGATCAACTGCCAAATATATTAAGATTCAAGACTCGTATTTGTTGTTCACTGAGAGATTATCTACTTGCACAGAGCTTAACTCTCATTGGTTTGAACCTTGCAGGTATTCATACTTAGCGGAAACAGGGGACGAGTTTGAAGAGGAAGGTATCTCATTAACGGGTAGCGGAATTAGGAGTACAAGCGATGTTGAAAGTAATGAACTTCTATACGGGCGTGCAGACGACGTTGAAGAGGACAAGCGTGAGTAAATTGCAGGTAACAAGCATTTAATAGCCAATATCTAAAGAGTCTATACCTGGCCATGGAGTTTTTAGTGTAGCGTAAGTCTTGCCTCCGTAACCTTAGTGCAACTCTTTCATCCATTGTGATCATATCTAGAGCTTCAAGGCAAAACCTTTATGTATCTCAGCATCTTTTCAAACCCTTCATGGTCTCATATACACAAATTTTCAAGTATCATTAACATACAAGAAAAAAAAAAACAATATGTGGTAAAGAGTAGTTTACCTGTCAACAACTTGAGTGATGATGGTGAGTTCTTTTAGCTTCTCATAAACATCGAAAATGCCATCTAACATAAATGAGTGATATTCGTTTGGTAAAATCAATCCTTTCTTCAAGCGATTTTGCTCAAGCTACCAAAGCATAGACATTACTGGAGATCGACCTTTCAACAGTGTATAAGGCAAATAATTTTGAAATCGGAAACATTGGAGCATTGTTTGGATTTGTAGAAGCAAATGAAGAAAGTGAACTTATTTTGGGAGCAATTGAGCTTTAAATAGGACATCAAAAGAAATGATTTATAAATTATAAAGAAGTTGTGGGTGAAGGATTTAGGGGATGGGGCATAAGCCGAACTTTGAATTTTTATACTACCTTAGATTTTGTAGTCCATATTTTTTTATAGTACATTTATTTGTACAACTATATAAGTCATGTTGGGTTGTCAATCGTAAAAAACTGTAGCGATAACAAATTTTTGTTCGTTTAATTGTTGTAGCTACATGTGGTCAGTCGCAGTGGTTAGAAACATGATTAGTGCAATATCAACCCGATAGCTAGATATTACTAATTTAAACTAGCTTAACGTGGATCTTGGATTCTTGTATTTCTGAACTCTAAATCAAAAATTATGCACGATTTAGTGCATAATTATAACCGCAATATTTCTTTTCAAAAATACAACTGGTCAATGATTATTATATTTCTAACTAAAATATATTTGTTGCAGCACATCGTTAGATAAACTCATAAAACTCATAAAAAATAAATCTACAATATTTTAGATAATTTTTTATTACTATTTAAGGATGTAGTTTTTAATGTTTAGTTTCAGTCGGTAGCCAAAGTGATTTTTTATTAGTATTTTAATGTTTTTAGAAGTGATCGTTGATGACCCACGTCGCCGCGATCCAAACACTTTACCGGATCATTCCATCGGTAGGATCGACGGGCGGTGTGTATAAAGAGTAGGGATGTAGTCAACGCGAGCTGATCACTTCTTCCAAAATCTAAAACTGAATGCTTAAGAAGGACGACGGAGTTTTTTACCAACGGTGGAACCAAGTGATTGCGAAGACTCTTCGGCAGAACTTGACTTCGGCTTCATCTCTTCCGTCGTTCCACTGAGCCAAGAATAAAGCGTTCCTTTCAGCTTCCCCACCATTCCTCCTCCTTTCCCTTCATCTACAACCACCTCATCGTGTCCTTTCTCCTCTAATATCTTATTGGGAATGTACCAATAAGAGAACCATAGTTATTAGGGCAAATGGTGAGGTAGAATCAAAGGATGACCATTCGGATGCTGAGTCCTTGGAAGAAAATGTAGACATGCACCATGCTGGACAATTCTTAGTCACTAGGAGAACTATAAACTGACAGAAAAAAATGAGCAAAGAGAGAACCTAATCCGATACAAATTTCAGAAGATCCACTCAAAGCAACAAAGGAGAAAAGGGTTAAAAACCTGATTAGTGCAAATCTCACTAATGTCATTCTCCGAAAGGTAATGATGAGCACACCTTTGGGAATGTGGAAGGCCCTGGAAAACGAGTATCAAACAAAAACATTACTTAACAGAATATACATGAAACAAATTTTCAACAGTTTCAGAATGGAGGAGAGCAAATCAATTGAGGAGAACTTAGACAAGTTTCTGAAGATGGTGCGGGACTTGGCTAGTCTTAATGTGAAAATTTCGGATGAGGATCAAGCCATCCAGATTCTCACAAATCTGCCTAAGCAGTATGAGTCACTTGTTGACACTCTTAAGTATATGAGTGGTAAGGATACTCTAATTGTAAGGGATGTCACTACAACCTATTCTAAGGAGGTAGAATTAAAGAAAAATGAGCTATTGACTCAATCCAAAGATAATTCTGAAGGACTGTTTGTGGGACCTAAAGGTAGGACACAAAACATAAACACAAAACAGTGGAGATCAAAATCAAAGACGAGGTTTAAGTCTAGGCCTAAGAATCCTAAAGGATGCTGGATTTGTGGCAAAGAGGATCACTAGAAAAGAAACTGTCTAGAAAGAAAAGATGACTCCAAAACAAATTCAACAAATATAGCAGCTGAAGAACCTCTAGTTCTTACAGCTAGTACGGAGTGACTAATGATGAATGAGTTTTAGATTCTGGGTGTACATTTCATATTACACCACAGAAAAAACTCTTGTTCGATTTAGAGGAATTTTAAGGTAGCAATGCTCTTATGGCCAATAATATTGTCAGCAAAGTACAAAGAATGGGAAAGGTGAGAATTATCAATCCAAATGGATCTGAAGTAATTCTATCCCAAGTGAGGTACATGCCAACAATATGAAGAAATGTGATCTCCTATGGATTACTGGAAAACCAGGATGCACATATGAGGGTTAGGATTTTAATATCACTTTCTACAAAGATTGAGAAGATCTTATCAGGAAAATACAAGAATGGGATGTATTATTTGCACAGAGTAGTTACAAAGTATGAAGCTAATGTGACTAGTGCAATTCCAGATAAGACCACACTATGACATTCTAGATTGGGACATATGAGTGTTAGAGATTTGGAAATTCTAGCTAAAGGTGGATATATCGTAGCAAAAGAAACAACAAATCTTGAGTTTTGTGAAAATTGTGTATTGGGAAAATCACACAAACAAAAGCTTGAAGAGAGCAACTCACAAGTCATGAAGCATTTTACATTATATACATTCAGATTTTTGGATTCTCCTTCAACCCCACAAAGTCTTGTTGGATGTTAGTACTTCGTCACCTTTATAGATGATTATTCAAGAAAAACATTGATCTACTTTCTGAAATCTAAAGGAGAAGTGTTTTCCACATTCAAAGAGTGGAAAACATAAGTGGAAAATCAAACGGGAAAGAAAATAAAATACTTAAGAACTGATAATGGCTTGGAGTTCTGCAATAATCAATTTGATGAATTATGCAAGGCAAGCGGAATCAAAAGGCATAAGACCTACCCATATACATCACAACAAAATGGTGTATCTGAGCACATGAACATGACGATCATGGATAAGGTCAAATGCATGCTGACATAATCTGGTTTAGAACAATAATTTTGGGCAGAAGCTACATCAACAACAATGTACTTGATTAATAGAGCACATAATTCATCAGTTGAGTTCAAACTTCCAGAAGAAATTTGGACAGGAGCAAAAACTGACTTATCAAATCTAAGAAGATTTGGATGCACAGCCTATGTGCACACGGTCAAAACAAAGACATAACCAAGAGCTGTGAAAGGAGTATTTGTGGGATATCCTAAAAGAGTAAAAAAGATATAGGATCTGGATTCCTGAAAATCAGTAGAGATGTGGTATTCAATGAAGAAGAAACCTACAGAGACACACTAAAAATTCCAGAAAGTTCAGATCAAAAGGGGAAGAAAGAAAATAAAGTCAAGAAGGTCACTTTCAAAGCTGATATAATCGAAGGACCTACAAATCAAGATCCTAATCGGGAAGAGGAGTTATATCAAAAGCGAGTGATTCAAATAGCTCAGAAGAGGATAGACTAGATAAAGCTCAAGATGATCAAAATCAGGAACAAAGACATCCACAAAATCTGGAAAACTACGTGTTAACCAGAGATAGAACAAAGAGAAATACTAGATCACCCTCTAGATTTTTTGATACTGAGTTTGTAACTTATGCATTATCTGGTGCAGTAGATGTAGATATGGAGGAACCAAACTCTTATCAAGAAGCTCGGCGAAACACATAATGGGATCTGTGGAAAGATGCCATGGAAGAAGAAATGAATTCTCTAAGAAAAAATAAAACTTGGAAAATTGTGGCACGGCCAGAAAACAAGAGGATCATAAGGTGTAGATGGATATTTAAAAGAAAAGGTGAAATTCCAGGAGTGGAAAAACCTAGATACAAAGCTCATGTAGTTGCAAAAAGATTCTCACAAGTTGAGGGTATTGACTACAACGAGATTTTTGCACCAACTGTTAAGCATGTATCAATAAGGATAATACTTTCAGTTGTGGTAAGTCAAGACCTTAATCTAGAGCAGTTATATGTAAAAACTATTTTTCTACATGGTACATTGGAGGAAGAAATCTTCATGGAACATCCCGAAGGCTATGAAAAAAAGAAAAAGGAAGATAAAGTTTGCCTAATGCTAAGATCCTTATATGGACTCAAACAAAGTCCAAGGCAATGGAACAAGAGATTTGATGAGTTCATGACACATCAAAAGTTTCTAATAAGCAATCGATCCATGTGTGTACGTGAAGACAACAGAACATAGATTTAAGATCTATTTACTCATCTATGTTGATGACATGTTGGTGGCATCTATGTTAATGACATGTTGGTAGCATCTATGTTGATGACATGTTGGTAGCATCTATGTTGATGACATGTTGGTAGCATCTAAAGATGCAAAAGCGATTCAAAAACTTAACAAAACCTAATGTTAGAGTTCAAGATGAAGGATTTGGGTCCAGCAAATAAGATCTTAGATATGGAAATCTTAAGGGACATAAAGAAAGGAGTTCTAAAATTGTCACAGACAAAATACCTAAATCAAGTACTAAACTCGTTCAGTATGATATATTCAAAATCAGTGGCAACTCCTATAGGATCTCAATTTAGACTAAAAAGTCTAAATGAAGCAGAAACCTCTATAGAAGTTGCATTTATGGATCACACCCTACGCTAGTGTAGTTGGATCACTAATGTATGCAGTAGTCGGTTCCAGACCAGATTTAGCATACTCAGTAGGATTGGTGAGGAGTACGTAGGTTCATGGAAAATCCAAGAAGAACTCAGTGGAGTGCAGTAAAGTGGATCCTAAGATATCTAAAAGGTACTAAAGATATGACACTAAGAGTCACAAAGAACACAAAATTCAACATTGAAGGATTCGGGGAAATTCTTTAAGTTGGAAGTCTGGCCAATAACAAAATATTTGTTTCGGGTTGGGGGAAATTCTGTAAGTTGGAAGTTTGGCCTATAACAAATTGTGGCACTATCAACTACAGAATCCGAATGCATAGCATTGACAAAGGCAACCAAAAAAACGATTTGGTTAAAAGGAATATGTAGTGAATTGGGTTTTATTTCAAAAAAACAATATAGCTCAAGTTTTTGTGATTCTCAAAGTGTTATATACTTAACTAAAAATAGTGTATATCATAAGAGAACAAAATATATTGAGGTCAAGTTACATTTTATGAAGGATATAACTATTTTTCTGTTGGCCATATATTAAATGGTAGCAAAAGGAGAAGAGAAATGTATATGTCGGTTCAAAGGAGGAGAATGTGATGTTGGGTTGATCCGACATCAAAAACGGGCTTTAAATCAGACTAGCCTAAATTCGACAGTAATATTATTAAACAGATCAAAATGTTTTGGACCATGCGCAAACCCAAATTATTATATTAGTTTGTGATAAATCTGTGTAGATTATTTCTCCTGAATTTTCTCTGTAATATTTATATTTGCTAGGTAAAAAGTGAAGAGATAAACACCTATATAAATGCTCTAAATATTATGTAATTAGAAATCACAAAAACTACTTTTTGAGTTCTTCTTAAATACGATTGAGAGAGTAACTAGTTTGGAGAAATCTTGGTGTTTTACGTTCGATCCAACTTTAACAATATCCCGAGATTGAGGAAACAAAACTCTCACCCTCTGTCAAATCGCCTTGAAAGTCTTTAGGTCCCTGAGTTCTTGAATTGGCCTAAGATGAGACATTTTCTTCTGCAATTTTAGAATAAAAGCAAAAGCCATTAAACATTAGAAAGAAAGAAAGAAGAAAATGGTGTTAACTTTGTTGCCACTTTGTTGCTAAGTTTCCTGTTCCACCAATATAACACAAGCCTTCTACAATCTAATTTTTACTGTTTAAAATACAGAGATTGAGATTTGGTTGCTATGAGTTTAGGATCTTCATACTTTCAAAAGGTAAGCATGTGATCTTTGAGACAACGAACTTGTTATCTTCATCTTCTTATTAACTCTCACCTAAGAACCAAACAAAAAGATGAAAACTTTTATTGATTTGCTGCTTTGATACCATCTACAGTAGCTTATGTTTCTTCAAATTTGGTTCCGATCTTTAAAAAGAGATACGAAACTTTGTGTTAATGTTTGGGTTGCACCAGAAAGTTACTTTTTAAAATTACCCAAAAGAAACCCATTTCTTGTTCATATTTCACCTAATTGCATCAAGCTTGACAGAATTTACTTCCATGGTGTTTTTATATATAAGCAACAGCCCAAAACAGAGAGTTTCATAAAAGATAAAACCACCAGATAACCAAAGAGTTACATAAGATAGATAGAAGAGAAGAACACAGACAAATCCTACATTCGAAAAAAGCCCATTGCAGATCATTCAGATTAGAACTTGATAAATCTATATATCTAATGACTTGTTCTCAATGCTTCAGTGATCATAGAAGTCACCTCATGCAAAAAGTTTATCTTCTCCACCACAAATTCCAGTTCATTGGCCTGCAAAACCTTCAAGTCCTCTTCAATCTTCCTCTTCTCTTCCAACGGTGCCAAGCTCCAACTTTGTTTAACATGATGCTCATCAACACCAAAACCCGCAATGGATCGAACAAGAAAAGAGTTTTCAAACAAATCAGGTTTTCTCACAGCAATTGATGACTCCACATCTCCTCCATGAACATCATCTTCAACATTTTTACCATCAGGCGAACCAAACGACAACTCTTGCTTCACAGAATCGAGCTTCTTCGTTTTCTGACTCTTTTTCGATACCCCATTAGACTTAACAGCGGATTCAAGAGCCATTCCTTCAGGCCCCCAAATAAACTTTGATAAATCGTAAGATTTTTGATCATGAGCTTTTAAAAACGAAGGTTCTACACCATTCTTTTCTTTACCCATATACTTCTTCTTCAAACTCCTAATCTTATCCATGAATTGATTCTTACTAACCTCAAAGCTTATAGATTTCTTGATGAATTCGTAAAACCCGTTCGAGTCATCATAAGGACTCTTACCTGTATCAGCTTTGAAATCAATCATTCCTTGAAGCACAGTGATTTCATCTTCTTCACTCCATAGTCTTTGAAAAGCCGGTTTCTTTGTATCTTCTCCGATCTTTTTCTCTTCATCTTTATTGGCTCGCTTAACATTCGTGTCCCTTGAAGTCTCTTCACTAGGCCTCTTCGTCCCTGATTTCGCTGCCGGTAAAGCTAAAGTAGCAGACGACTGAGCAACCTCGCTCTTCTTCAGCTTAGCGTCGGAAACAGCGGCTTTTCGAGATTCTATATTCATGTGGCGCTCTGTGTCAGAGTCCGAATCGGTTTCAGTCTCCGATCCAGAATCTGAACCGGAGGGTTGTTTCACAGCGGCGGTTTTACCTGGAACGGCGATTGTAACAGCAGCGACGGGATCTTTACATTCTTCTGATGATGACGAAGATTCTTCTTCTTCTTCCTCTCCAGCCGAAGTCTCCATTTCTTCGTCGTCGCTTGAAGAAGCAGTTGGTGGATCTTCCAAAGGGTTGAGAATTTTCTTGGCCATCGTAATTACGGACTCTTCGAGAGAGGATAATTTGGACCGAACAAAAGCGATTTAGGGTTTGTGAGACGGCAAGTGAAGTTACAGGCGAAGGAATATAAAGGTTCCAACTTTAGTTAAAGGCCTTGCTGTTTTCCAATAAATATTTAGGGCTTTCTTTTTTTAATTTCTTTTAAAAAATTAAAATATGATTTGAATTTCTCTTTTCTAATAACCGAACTGAACCGTACCGAAATTTCACGATTATCCACGATTTTTATTTTTAATCGATGAACCCGAGCGCTATCAAACCTTTGGGGAAAATGAAAAAGAATTTACCTAAAAATGAAAGCAAATAAAACTGAATGGATATAATTTACTAATTTTACTCACAAAGTAAAATTTTAATATGTTAATTGACAAACATGTTAATAAAATAAAATTATTTTCACGTATGATTTACAATATATTATGTTTATATATCACATGATTAAATTATCTTAAAACAAATATTAAATAAAACATAATTTACTACAATTTTACGAAAATTATATTAGATAAATTTTTAACAATATATCATATGTAAATTTTTAATATTTTAACATAAAAAATATTTTGACATAAAAACAAACACAATATAAAATAAAATATTAAAATTTTAAAAAATAATCAAACAAAATATAAAACAAAACTTTGGTTTAATTAAATATTTATTCTATCTATAATTTTTTATCTATTTAATAATATTATATATCTAATATAAAAATAATTTAAATTCATTAAAATGTTCTATACTAATAGATTCGAGTTCATAGCCATGAGTTCAGTGCACGAGATCTGATTTGATTTTTTATTTTATTTATATAATTAATATTAAAAATATTTAAAAAATTAAATAAAAGATAAAAATTATGTATATATCTAATTTATATTTATTAAATAAATAATTAATTAATTATAAAATATAATTTTTTCTAAGCATGCATAAATCTAATATATTACTCAATTCTCATTCATGATATAAAATAAATACCGAGCTGTATGCTGAATCAGAAACATTTTAGTAAAATATTAGGATTTGTAATAGTTTTTGAGAAAAAAAAATTATTTTTAGAAACTTCTCGAAAACATCTTTCATATTCTAACGTTTCAGTTCTCAGAAATTATTATTGTCTCCTCACATCGCTCGAAGAGTTTTGGAGTTGTTTACGAGCCGTCTCCATACGACTACACATTAATCTGTGAAGTGGTGTTACTCTAAACTGTGAATTTTTTTACCTAAAAGCTATATACTCCATTATGACAATAAAAATACCCAATAAATGCATTCGAATGCACGAAATGTGCAATCTGAATAAATGGGAAGAGCAAATGATCTACTGGTTGTACCACTTTTACCTTCATCTATGTAGAGTTTGACTATAACTTTCTTCATGTGTTAAATCTATTGGATCGGTTCGTTGTGATCCAGTGATAAAAAAATAGTAAATATAAAAACAACTAGATTTAGTCTTACGCGAGAAAAAATAGTCACTATTATAATTAATTATTTATTTAATAAATATAAATTAGATACGTATATAATTAATTTCTTATTTTAAATATATTTTATTTAAAAATAATATTCATATAAAAATAAAATATACAATGAAATCAGATTATACAAATAAATTCAAAGTATATGTATTTTGGAAGGACAATATTATTAAATAGATAAAAAATTATAGATGTGATAAAGATTCAGTTATACTAAATTTTTATTTTATATTTTGTTTGACTAATTTTTAAAATTCTTAATATTTTATTGTATATTGTGTTTGTCTTTTACGTCGAAATATTAAGAATTTACATATAGCTAAATATTTGTCTAATATCATTTTTGTAAATAATCTAGTAAATTATGTATTAGATAATATTTATTGTAAAACCTCTGGTGACACATACATAATTGTAAATCACATATAAAGATAAGGTTTACTTGTTAAAATGTTTTTTCAAATAATATATTAATGATACCAAAATATAGAAAAATTCTTTAACTATAAATGATCAAATGGATGAAAGATGAACAAAAAAAAGAGGCAAAGACATAATCTATATGAACTATTAACTAATGAAACCAAAACTTTCTTTGTTTGGTCTCAACAAGGTAATTTAAAACCCATGTAACTATGAGAGACAAAATCAGTCCAAACATCAAGAACTCCATAACTTGTCATCAATACAATGCTCAATGCCATGACTATACCGACAGAGAACACAATGATCGAAGCCCTTCCATACTCTGTTATAACTTTTTGAACCACTTTTAGCCCCACGAGTGATGCTACAAAACATATAACCGCGAAGATACTTGCTGTTTCTGTATGTTCCATGCCTAGTAACAAGTATTGAATAGCAGACATTGTTGATGAAAATAGAACCATGAAAGAACAAGTCGCTGCAGTTACCTACAAAAAACCCAAAAGAAGAGTCTTTTAAGCTTAAGATCTAGCAATAAAAACTAAAAAGGCAGTGACTATTCTCATCAAGCCAAGAACTTAAGTACCTCGGGAGCAATACCGACTTGGAGGAGAAGAGGGCTAATGAGCATTCCGCCTCCAATACCGAAAACACCACCTAAAACTCCAGCTAATAGAGCCATTATAGGGAACATACACTTGTTTGATCTTCTTCCATCATTTGATCTCAAATCTTCTACGTCCTGCATTTTGTTTTTCAGATATTTCATCAATCAATATATTCTTCATCTTTTCAAAAGAAAGAAAAAAAGAGTAATCAAGTGTTTCTGATGGAGTTGGGAAAAATCGGACCTTTAGTGAGACTTGATGGTTATCTGATGATTGGTTGCTTTGAACATTATCACTGAAGCAGATCAAAAGAGTGAAGAAGAGAGTGAGTGGTATTTGAGTCGATGAAAGGAGCCAGTAAGTGATACCACAGGGCTCGATCGATATGATTCCCTGCAAATGCATGCAATAAATTGTTAATTAATTTGTACACATTGTCACATTTATTATATAATTAAACTAAATTTATACCATAGAGAAAATTATTTACAAATTATATAATATTATTTATTAGTAAATGTAAATTAGATATTTATATACTTTTAAGTCTCATTTAAATTTATTTTTAATATTATTTTTTGTATACGTAAATGAAGAAAATAAAAATAATTATTTTTATGAATTTAATAGTATTTTTTGATTAGTTTAATAAAATATATTGATTTTATAAACAAATTAATAATAATTAATATATTATAATTATTCTAATAACTTAACTTTATTTATATATTTATTTGAAATTTATTGCGGTGATGATACGTAAACATGATATTTTTGTTAAAAAAAAATATTTTTTAATTAATATATTAAAGATAATAGTGTTAATTAGTTACCATATATCGTCTTAGATTAATGTACCACAAAACTGCGTAAAACAAGAAAACAAATATGACTAGCAAATTAAATCGAATTTAAAAGGAAAACGACAGAAAATTAAAAGGATTGTTTCAGTGGAAAACGACAGAAAATTAAAAGGATTGTTTCAGTGGAAAACGACAGAAAATTGAAAGGATTGTTTCAGTATCTAGATATTCTAAAGAGAATCCACCCTACCAAAACTAATAGTAAAAAAAAAAAAAAACCCATGGAAATTATAGTTGAACCAAAAACATAAATTTTTCAAAAATAAAACTATTCCAGATATTTTTACCAATGATTTTTTTTTCTTTCATTTTTGTAGGTCACACGTACGAGAGAATATTGCACACACAAAAAAAGAAAAAATCAAGAAGAAAAAAACAAAATAGTAGCCAAAGCATCTTTGAAAGGCTAAGGCAGCTTTAAAAAAAGTGCAAAATCTTATCATAAGAAGAAAAAGACATAACATAAGTGTTTGAATTGTTTACCATAAGACCGATCTCAAAACCATATTGATGACCACGTGATGCCAAAAAAGCATATTTAAGAATAAAAAAGGGCATGTCATGAAGGTAGATGAGAACAATTCAAACGTGTTTAATTAACATAAATCTTAAATTTCACCTAATTACTCCCTAAATTAGTTTTTCCTCATTTATTCATGATTTAAATATCAGCTATGTATGATTATTACTTTTCTATATGGTTTTTTTTTGAAGAATAGGTTTCTATACTCATATACAATATTTTTTGAAATGAATGATATACAACATATATGGTCCTGAAATTATTTTTTTCGCTATATAATCTCAAAATCTTAGATATTTTCAGTATATTAAAAACATTAAAGAGATAATTTTAGTATTTTAATCTTTTTAAATTTAATTACTATTATTTTCCAAAGAAACTATAACTACTCTATTTTTTTTATTGTTACAATTTTTAACTGTCGAACATACTTTCATATGTACATTTTGGATTAAGTTCAAATATACAAACAAAAGTAAAAAAAAATTAATAAATAAAAAGAAATTCATCTACTTTTATTAAATATTCATTAAAATCGAAATTAGAAAATAAAACTGAGATATTTATTCTTTATAAGTTTCAAAAATTTATGTCATATTTATGCATTTATTAAATATACTGTAATCAGATAATTATGATTATTTTGAAGAAACACTTAAATTGAAGACCAAAAATATCATATTTTTGTCTGAACCTATATTGCAACCAAAAAATATAAACCTATATTTATTTACTTAAAAAATATTAAGTTTATCTAAAAAATACATTATAATATATTTATGATATTTTAATATTCCCTCAAGTGATATTTAAGCTAATGCGTAAAAAATATGTTTTAAGATGCCAACATAGACATTATAATTTTCTTTTTTATTAAGATTAATTATTCACATAAGTTCATATTTTAATAATAAATTACTTGTGCGTAGCACATAATATTAGCTAGCTAATATGTATAGAAAAAGCATAAACAATTATCGATACTTTTTATCTTTTGAATAAAAGATTTCGATATTAGTATGCAAATCTTTTTGGATATGAAAATTCGACATCGATTTTATGTGATAAATCTTCATATTAAGTAAATATGCACTAAAGGTAGACTCTCTCATTTTTCTGGTTAAAGAAAAAAAACTG
This sequence comes from Pugionium dolabratum, assembly GCA_018901945.1. Classification (NCBI taxonomy): domain Eukaryota; kingdom Viridiplantae; phylum Streptophyta; class Magnoliopsida; order Brassicales; family Brassicaceae; genus Pugionium; species Pugionium dolabratum. Next base: position 97,419 of record JAEVFF010000365.1, read on the forward strand.
TTTGAGATATTAAACCATATGTAAAGAAAGAAAGAAAAGGATCCATCCAACAAAATCACTCTTTATGACATACCATTATAGTTTTTGCCATTTATGGAAAGAAAATTCTTTTAAGAACCATTTTGGTTAAACCATTAACTTGTGTAGAAGAAAGATATCAATTAGAAACAACATATAAAATTATCAATCATGATTACCAAATCATATTTCTGGATAATTCTGCAAAGTTAGGTGCCTTTTGGGCCTTTTTCTTACTTTTTGGTCTCCTTGGGTTTTGACTCTACTCTAAATTTAATAACACAATCTAATAACTTTTAAAGCAGATCTAATCTATTATAAATGCAACACTAACAGTGATAATTATAATAAGGGATTCTAGTTAATACTATTAATTAAACTAAATTAATGTTTTTAATTACCTCGCCATATTTGTTTCCTCGAAGAAGATAAACAGCGAAGTAAGACAGCCAAATAATCACCAAAACTCCCAGCTTAATCCATGGAAACCTCATTGGTCTCTCGTAATCTCCCAGAAGCGGCAATTTCGAACTCTCGGTCTTATTACCATCATCGTTTCCAATTCGATTTGATTCTCTGATTTTCACAATCTCCGATTCCAATCTCCAATAATAAATCCCGTTTCCGAAAGTCTTCATTGTCGACCACGCGAGAAAAACGGCGAAGAGTATCGTTATGAGCCAATTTGGAAAAACGAGGTTACAAATCACTCCGATACTTACTCCGAGAAGCATACATGGTTCCAATAACAGAGCTAAATCGAAATCGATCAAGGTTTTGCCTCCGGATTTTGGGTTTCTAACGAAGAGATTGCATCCCACGTTCGCAACGGATCCGCCTGTAACCATAAACGCCGAGAAACTCGAGGCTGTTTTCAGATCGAGTCCTGCGACAATCGTCATTATCGGAACGTATAAACCTCCGCCACCGATTCCGCCGGCGCTTGAGATTGATGAGGCGAGGAAGGAGAGTATGGCAGCGATGATTGTGGAGGTTGTTAATTCAATATTCGGTTGGTTGAATTTCTCCGAAAAATCGAGCCATGAGCTGGTTTTGTTGAGGAGCTGATCGACGGGGAAGACAAATAAAGGTTCTGGTTCTGCGATTGATGGAGTTAAGAAGATGAAGAACGTGATGAGGGTCACAATTACAGAGACGAAATTATTTCTCATTTTCATGTGTGGGTTTTTGTATAACATTAAAAGTTCTGGGGCTTTTTTGTAGATGTTGGGATTTGTGTGTGTGTGGAACATTTCTGTTTATGGCTTTTTATAGGAGATTTTGAGGAGAGACTGATGCGAAGAAATAAATAGAAATAGAAAGAAAATAGACTGAGAGAAAAAAAGAAGACAAATCAACTTTTGGAAAGTGGTGAGAAATTGAAACATAGCACATAGATCTTGTGGGCATTAAGTTATTTGCTCCCACCATTTTAACATTTTTCCTCATCAAATGTAAAACAATATATTCTAAACAAAAGATGTGCCGACAACAAAAAAATTAGAAAGATTTAGGATGTGGACTTTTATTTAATAAAGATTTATTAATTTCAAAATGAGGGTTTATGTCAGTATTTATCATATTTTCGCTTTTGTTTTATAAGTATTTATTAATATTTGGTGCCAGATTTAATCCAAAATTTGAATCCATTAACGGTACCAAGGTGTAGTAAAAAAAATTAAATCGGGTATTTTTAAAACAAATTATGTATCGAATTAGTTATTTTTGTAACAGCAAAATAGGATATTAATTCCAAATATATAATTAATGACGGAATCTTACTAGATAAAAGTAGCTATTTGAGACTCCTAAAACTATCCACCTAAGCTAAAAAACAAGTTTTAAAAAATCGACACGTCAGCAAATTATCTACATCACTTTAAATTAAAATTACTTATTAATAATATATATTAAACTCTATAAAATTTAGTAAATTTATCATTTTAAAAAATAACCGGTTACTATCATTAAGGTGTATTTATCAACAATCAATATAATTCAATGTATAATAACCGGTTAGACTCTACCATATAATCATTATCCAAAAAAAGATTAAAAATATACAACATGTTGCATCCAAATCTAATAGTTAACTCTCCCAAAAGTAAATACCAATAGTTAACAAATGGGCACAATATAAGACACATATATGCCGTGAATTATAGAAAACGAAAAATAAAAGAAATACAAACAAATGTGAACAAAAAATCAAGAAACACAAAAAATGAGAAAATAACGATATTTTTTAATTATCTATTTAATAATTATAATTATCTATTTAGAAATCATCTTTACAAATTATTAAAACTTCAACATAATTTCGATTACACTTACATTTATTTAAAAATTAAAAACCGTTTCTTTCACACCACTCACTCACATATGATTGCACACTACTATTATAATAATGACATTTAATTACCAATTTTATAATTATTTATTCAGTTGTTAACCTTTTAAATTATTAAATCTTCAACATAATGTCAATAATTACACTCATTTAAATAATTAAAATTTAATAATAATTTCATTCACCCCACTAACTCAACTATTACTGATCATAACCTTCATAATAATGATTTTCAATTACCAACATTATAAAACACCACCTATCATATCGTCAATCACAAATCTTTCACACAATCACTAAAAACTAATCATGACATCAAAAAATTCTTATTTCTACTTCTCACCATCATATTTTTACCATTTTGACGACTTTGATAGAGATTTTTGCAAAGAAACAATACTGGTCAAATTTATTCATTTTTGAGAAGTTCACAATTTTAACAAAGGTAACACACTCATAGGTTTGGAAATGCTACTCCGCGACAAAGAGGTATGTTTATAAAAATTTGAAGTACTTTTCTTTTTACCTAGATTTTTTCTTTATACTTTCTCATTTCATTTTCATTATACAATATACGAAATCACTACATGACACACTGTATTTGCTTTTTGTTTGATTTATTTTTGATTAATTATAAATATTATATTTAATTTCTAAAATAACTAACTTCCAATTTTATTTTTTTCCTCATCAAACGAAATATATGTTTTTAAAACTATTTCCAATGTGTTTTTATATTTTTATTTTAAAATAAATTACAATTTTCTCTAATATATTATTTTATTTTTTAAACCACTACCTACCATATATAAAATTCTACATTGCAATACAGTATAAAAATTTATTTCGGCAAACGAAATTTTTTGGTTCAAACATATTTTGAAGACTAACTCAGTTTACAAGTAAAAAAAATCATGGTCACTACCGGTAAAAAACTTCTACAAAGTCACCGATTATAAAAATGATATATGTTTTAAAGACGAAACAACAATAATGAAAAATACAATTCGCGCGGTACGCGCAGGTTAACACCTAGTGTAGTATAAAAGAGAGCAACTCTCACATAAAAATCATTGAGAAATACATAGACATATTCAAAGAATACTATTTGAGAATTTGTGTGAGAGCTAAGCATTCCTAAAATGTTGTTTCTAATATTTTTATAATTTGTGTGAGAGCTAAATAATTAGAAAATTTGGTTCTAATAATACTCTTGTTGATGGTAAAAAAATTCAACAATGAGTAATATTTTAAAATAACATCTTTTTAAAAAATATTTTTTCTAAATTTAGTATTTTAAATTTAAAATCTTATACTTGCAAATAAAACAAGAAACTTAAGTATTTGGGTAAAAAAATCACACGGAAGAAACAATAATCATATACAAATTAGACCACATATTATTTTTAGCTTGTTTTCACAGTGGAAAAGAAAATAAAAGAAAAGAGAAATTTAATATTAAAAACCAAAATTAATCATTAAAGATAAGATGGTTTTTATGCAATACCTAAGGTTTTTCTTCTCTTTATATAAGAACTACGGAATAAAAAAAAGAGAGAGCTGGCAAAGTCTTGTTGGAATGCAACTGGAGCAACCCTCATGAGCCACCTCAAAAGAAAAACCACTGTATCCACCTAAAAAATGTAAAAAACATATTATACCAATTTTAAAAATAAACTAATGAGCATAACCGATCCAAAAAATATGAAACTTGGTAAGCATGTTCTTGACTCTTTCCTGTAGCTAATTCTGGAAGTTGTTTGCAATTTGGAGCTATATTGTGAAAGTTGTAGATTTTTCCTGAAGATGTTATGCAGAGTGCAAATCTGCAATCCGTCTCAGTGAAAACAATAAAAGGAAGATCAAGCTGTTTCTTAGGCATGAGTATATGTGTGACATCTATATTTAGTTGTCTTCGAAATGTTGTAGTGTTTTATCTATTCTTTTGAAAGTTATAGTTGTTTTACCAACAATGTTCTATTTTTGCAACCATTTTATAAAGTTGTGTATTTTGTTGGACAAACGAAATCCATTCGAGCTGAAATTTTTGAAGGCCAATCACAATATATAGATATAACTCTAGGTTAAAAGAAAACCGCTTTTAAAATGAAAAGCATAAGAAATCATGATGTGATGCAACAACTCTATCCAAAATGAAAGGTTTACTACCTTTGTTGCTTGTATGTGCTCTTTTGCTCTGAATTTTTCTACTGGTTTGATGCTTTTTTGCTTTGAATTTACCCAAAATTCAGCATGTTATAATGTTGGTTTTTGAGAATCAATATTGATTTGGTTAAGAAAACCAAATCTGCATCTATTTTAATGCATAGTATTGCTATTGGGCATATGATTATGAGTGACTATATAAACTATTTTTATCTTAATTTTCGCACAAAGTCAAGAGAAGAAAATAGAAACAGTTTTGTATGGGTTGTTTCAAGACAACGTTTGGAGCTTCAAATGTAATCTGATTTGGTTGAAATTTTTAATAAAGCTTTGTTATTCATTGATCGAAAGATTCAACGGTGGGATTTTCATTTCAATGGTTAGTTTTTGAAAAATTTGAGTTTTACCGTGGTTGTTTAATGTGGTAGCAATTTTAGAATTCATGAAATACTATCTTGGTTTGGAAAATCCAACGGTGAAATCTTTTGGTTTGAGCTGAAATTTTGCAATGGTATTTTTAACTTATTTATCTAGGATTTGTGCGGTCAAGATTTGATTTTGTGACCGGATCCTAATGAATTTAGGATCGTTTGGAATTGCATATTTTTAACTTTTTGTATTAATCTTTTGTGGTATTTTCTGTTATGTTGAAATTGTTTTTTTAGAGATTTACTCCGATCTTTTATGTGAGAACATAAAAAATTTGATTGTAATTTATGTTTATTTAATATAATAGATTTTTGAATGGAAAACTTTTCTTTTTCAAATGGAGTATGTTTTCCATGTAAAATGTTTGTAATGTTGTTTACTTTTCTGTTATGAATTATTGTTATCATAATTTTTATATTTTTTCACATACAAATGCCAATAACTTTATTATGCTGCGCCGTTGTTGCGTGTTATTTTTCCACCAATAATTTTCCGACCACATGAGCATATAAATTTTTTCCATACCTAATATATTTAAATTTTCTGGTTTTATATAAGTAAAACTTTTAAATGTTTAAACGATCGGACGAGACATTCTCATGTTGCTCCAATATTTATAATTTAAGTAGGGAGACTTCGCTCAATAACCAAAAACTGACAAAAAAATCAGTGCATTATATAATAAAACACCTAACCATTTAACTAGTCACTTATAGACAATAATATCCGTGTTTATGATATTATATAAATTTCTTTTGTGAATTATAAATTTATATCTTTTAAATTTTGAAAGAACTTACAAAGATATACCAAAAAACATAAAAACAAAAATAAAAACGCATATTATACTTAAACTCTTAAAAATAGACAAATTACTGACCAAACAACAAAGAAAAGGAGAGACATTTACCACAAAAATCAAACATTGGAACCGAATAGAAAAAAGTGGATTGTCGGGAGTAGACTAATGCCAACAAATCTATTTTCTCGATCATCAGAACACATTTTCCGAATGAAGATGTTATTATAGTTGCCGTGGGCGATCATAATCGCAAACTAGGCATGGGCTAAAGCGTATAAAGCAAGAGCGTTAGACACCAAATCATATAATTTTTTAGGAATGTTATATTTAATGAATTTTTTTTGGTGTAGTGGTTAGAACTATTATGCAGTTTTTGTAATTATTAGGTTTAAACTTCATAAATTCCCAGTTTTTCATTTTTATTTTATTTTTTATTAACATTAAATATTATATGATTTTATTTTCTTTTTTTCACAATCTTAAGATATAATATGGAATAAGTTATGTAAAAAGTAATTTACTTTAAAAACTTAGTTTTCTTTATTTGTTGTTGCCATTAAGACGTTTTTTCATCTTCCTCTGCTTCCATTCTTCAAAGCCTGATTTTTTCATCAACACTTTTGACTCTGAGATATTTTATCGTCCATATTTGCTATTTTTTTATTCATGTCAGTATTCTTCTCTATTTTCTCTGATTTTTCTTCTTTTTTTTGCTTAATAAAGTTTTATGTGTTTTTCACAACTTTCTAGTAGTTTTCTCATGCTCTCTCCTACATTTGATAAATTTTATAAACTAAAAATTGATTTTAAAACGATCATACTAAATTATACTAATTGTCGTCCATTGTTTATTTATATATGTATTGCTATGTTTTTCTTCATTAAGTAAAATAACTTTATTCAACTCTTTCATGTATTTGTAGAAAATGTTACCGGGAAATAGAATCTGGAATCAACCAAATGGAGGTGCAAATAGAAAGAGAAAGAAAAGATAAGATGAATTGGATAAATCTCAAACCAATGTTATGTTTAAGTATGTGACGAGAACTAAAACTTCTGAAACATATGAAACTGTTAGAACTCGGATGAACAAGAAAGATGAAAAGTTTTCTATTGAAGAGGATGAATAGTTTGTTGCTTAAGAAAATGCATACACGAAGAGTGTAAAAAAGTTTGTTGGAGATGATGCTAATGTAATATACGAGAACAAAGAATAATTTGCGAATAAAAATAGGGAAGACCATGAGAAAGTTGATGATACTAAGTCTTTATGAGAATGTGGATATGAATGATATTGGAAACTGGGAAAATTGAACAAAAAATGAGAGATTTTTTGGTTGAGAAAGTTATCCACTCAAAAGACCATATGCTGATTATCTTTTTCTGAGATATGATATTGATAAATGTTTCACTTACTCTTGTTATATAAAAAATGAGCACGGAGAAAAATAAGATAAAAGATGGTTAGTTTACTTGAAAGCTAAAGACAATATCTTTTGTTTTTGTTATAAATGATTTACTCAAAAAACAAGTCCTCGTGTTTTTGGTAACTAATAGGTATGATGATTGGAAAACTGCTTCACACCGGCTGAAATCACATGAAACTACTTATCATCATATTGTTTGCATGTCTGGCTGGATGGACCTATAAATTAGGCTGAAAAAGAGAGAAACTATTTATAAGCATTTGCATAAAGCAATTAACAAATAGAGAAAGCATTGGAGAAATGTGATTTTGAGGATAATCGTAGTGGTAAAAACTATAGCAGAAAGTAATTTGGCATTTCGTGGAGAAAACAAAAAAATAGTGATCCGAATAGTGGAAATTTTTTTTGTCTTTTATTAAGATGATATGAAACTTTGATCAAGTAATGAAAGAACACATTCGACGGATTGAAAAAAGTGACACTCATTACCATTATTTTAGTCATAAGATTCAAAATGAGTTGATATTATTGCTTGCTAATGAGATTAAGATGGTGATCTTTAAAAAGATTCAAAAGACAAAGTATTTTCCAATTATTTTAGATCCCACTCCTAATGTTAGTCGTAAAGAGCAAATAACTTTTCTAATTCGATGTGTGGATGTTTCTACGGATTCTCCTAAAGTTGAGGAGTTATTATTGACCTTTTTGAAAATCAAAGACAAGAGAGGAGAATGAATTTTTAACTTTTTTCAGAACGGATTAGTTGATGTTAAGTTGAATATTGAAGATGCAAAAAGGAGAAGGTTATGACAATGGAAAAAAATGAAAAGGAATGCATAAAAGAGTTCAAAAAAGATTGTTTGATATAAAACCAAGGACATTTTATACTCTATGTGGATGTAATAGTCTCAATTTTGCTATTTCTGATATGACTTTTTCATCTGAGAAAGTTATATATTTTTTTTGGTATTGTGCAGCGTATATACGGTCTATTTGCATTTTCAGCCAACAATTGGGAAGTTTACAGAGAGATGGTGAATGGTATTACAGTTAAACCATTATCACAAACTCGTTGGAAAAATCGTTAATGTTAAGCCAACAAGATTTCAAGTTTCAAAGAAACGAGATGTTTTATCTTATTTAGCAAAAAACAGTGATAGTCTAAGACATCGTAATGATGGTGAGTCTTTTGTATTAAGTGAAATACATGGAATTGAAGGGTTTGAATTCTTGTTTGTAATGATAATTTGATATGATTTGCTTTATGATGTCAATATAGTGAGCAAAACCTTACAACTTTTCCAAAGACAGAAACAAGCATCGGAACTAGTATAAGAACAACAAGCTCTGCATCATGTAGTAGAACTAAACCACCGACCAATAATTTGAGAAAAGACGACAAGAAGAAAGCTTAGACCCCATATTCTGAGAAGTTATAAAACGGCCTCTAACCTTTTGTTCGGAGGTCTTTGCAATACTGACCACCACAACAATTCTTCTAGGGAAAATCACGAGTTTAACAAGCATCAACAACGCCAAAAGACTAGACTCAAGTCCCTAGCACCACCACCGCCACACCCGTCAAGTTAGACTAGATGTATATTTTGTCAACAAAATCCATTTATAAAATCAAGTTAGGCTGATGGATTCATCTCGAAAGATGTTTCGACCGATGGATTTTGATCTACATGGGAAAATACTTGTCTACGAGGTCTCGCATCTTTCGAAAGAGAAACGATCCGAGTATTAGCTCAAGCGGGATAAACGATAGAGAAAATTCTCAAAGTTTGAGCTAAGATTACAAAATAGTCCACCTCTGACCTAAAGGTAAACTATGCCAATGATCTTCGATTATCTTTAATAAATATATGCAGTCGTTTAGATCACTACCTCTCGAATCTGCAAATTTTTTATGCACACCATTGCCCAAAGTAGATCATCTAACTCCGCATGTAATGCAGAAAGGCTTATACTTTTTCCTTTCTTTCCAATTGGTCGTACCTTCCCTCTATCCCATAGGCATCACGCTAGCCCACTTAAATGTCAATTCTCTATCCACGACGACGCATCTATTTGACATAGCGGGATCGGGGATGCTACTACTGGAAGTCTGGAATGATTGGATGATTAGGTGGAGGGTATGCATTAGTTGCCTCTTCACTTTCTTCGTTGTCATCTTTCTGTTAGCTATGTTTCAACGTTTTGCTTCCTAGCAAGTTGGAGGGTATCCTGTGGAGAATTTTTTTTGTTCAATACCTTCTCATTTTTTGCCTTCTAATATTCTATAATGCATAAGATCCATGAATAAGTGTCCGTTTGAGTTAAGATGACATAACTCTTTTGTCCTTTTTTTTTTAATATATTATTAGAAAAACATTTTAATAAAATAGAAAAAAATATCATGATAAAATATTATCAAAAATTCAAATAAATATATAAATTTACTTAAATTAATAAAATAATTATAATATATATCATTGTTATTAATTTGGTTAGAAAATTAATATATAACAAAAAATAATATTAAATTTATAAAAAATAATTAATTTTCTTTTCTAAACTTATATACAAAATTTAATATTAAAAATAATTTAAAAAAATTAAATTATATAAATATTTAATTTATATTTACTAATAAATAATATTATATAATTTATAAATATTTTTTTTGATAAATGAATTATGGGGGAAGTAACCCATAATGGACATATACTCCGAGAGAGCCCAAAACTACAAGATTAATAGACATCCAAAAAGGAGATGATTAATTATTTCGTCTAACGCACTACATTTGGGGCATAGTTTATCTGATCCCAAGTGGCGTAATGCTGATAAGTATTTGAATTTGTTGATTTATTATTGATCCATATGCTGATAAGTATTTGAATTTGTTGATTTATTATTGATCCATCTTTCAACTATTTATATATGTGAAAGCTAACTAGATAAACATGAATAATATAGAATATTTTTAAATATATTCTAGTATAAAGAATATTCTCTAAGTATATTCTAGTATATACTTAAGTATATTCTAATGTATAGAATATTTCCTAAGTATATTCTAATACTCCCCCTCAAGTTGGAGCATGTAAATCACTAATGCCCAACTTGACCAAAAGATTTTCAAAAGCTGGACGTCTCAAAGTTTTAGTCAAAATATCTACAAATTGTTCGGAGGTATCGACATGCTTTGTGGTGATTATTTTGTCTTGTATAGCGTCACGAACTTGATGACAATCAACTTCAATATGCTTAGTTCGTTCATGAAAGACCGGATTGGCGGCAATGTGTAAGGCATATTGATTGTCACAATATATTTCCATATGTGTGGAATGGTCGACACCGAATGCTTTTAACATTGACTTGAGCCATTTAAGCTCACAGAGAGTATAAGCCATTGCCCTATATTCTGATTCGGCTGATGAACACGAGACTGTGTCTTGTTTCTTTGTTTTCCAAGAGATCAGAGAAGAGCCCAAAAGAACCACATATGCACTAAGAGATCTTCTTGTGCGAGGACATGCGACCCAATCTGCATCGCAATAAGCATGTATTCGCAAGTCACTATCCGATCGAAGAAGGATACCTTGGCCTGGGTAACCTTTCAAGTAGCGGACGACACGTATGACAGCTGTCCAATGGGTTTCGCGAGGAGCTTGCATGAATTGTGAGAGAATATGCATGACATATGTTAGTTCGGGGCGAGTTATGGTGAGATAAATCAGACGACCCACTAAACGGTGATATTGTTTTGGATTCTCATGCATCGGCCCTTCATCACTTGCCAATTTGTGATGTTGCTCAATCGGCGTGAAGTAAGGTTTGGCTCCAAGTAATCCGGTTTCAGTAATAATTTCCAAAGTGTATTTGCGTTGGGTTAAGAAAAATCCACTTTCTTGACGTGCGACTTCAATACCCAAAAAATATTTAAGCTTCCCCAAATCTTTCATGTGAAAACATTCACTCAAATAGTGTTTGAACTTCGTCATCCGAGGCAAATCGTTGCTTACAACTGCAAAGTCGTCAACGTAAATAAGCACATGAATAATCGAACTCTCTTTGGTCCAAGTGAATAGAGAATAGTCTGACTTATTTTGAATATACCCATATCGCATCAAAGGAGATGAGAGTGTTGCAAACCAACAACGTGGAGCTTGACGAAGACCATATAGTGATTTCTTAAGGCGACAAACCATATTTTTGTTGGCACAGTGAAAACCTTGCGGAAGTTTCATATAAACTTCTTTTTCTAACTCTCCATGTAAGAAAGCATTATGTACATCCATTTGATGTACTTCCCATTTCAATGCTGCAACAACTGCAAGCAAATGTCGTACGGTTGTTAATTTTGCAACTAGTGCAAAAGTTTCTCCATAATCCACATCCTTGATCTGCTTATTACCAAGGACCACAAGTCTAGACTTGTACCGTTCGATAGAATCATCAGAATTATATTTAATGCGAAAGACCCATTTGTTGCCAATTGCTTTTTTTCCTGGAGGTAACGTGGTAATATCCCAAGTTTTGTTGTCCTCAAGAGCCGTAATTTCCTCTCTCATAGAATCTCGCCAAACTTTAAATTTAACAGCATCATTGTAATGTGTTGGTTCATATCCGGAGGTGATGGTGGCAAGAAAGGCTCTGTGTTTCACAGAAAAACGTTCATCAGAGATATAATGAGTAATCGGATAGAGAGAAATACCTAGACTCATTTTAGTGGAGGCTGATGGAGAATTAGCGTGACAGAGAGTTGGAAGAGGCGGTGTTAGAGTTTTAACATTGTAGACAACATAGTCTTTAAGTCGAACTGATGGTTGCTTAACTCGCTGGCCCAGACTGAGTTGTCCTTGCGTTTTCAAAGATTCAACCATGGTAGATTCGATCTCAATTTCATTAGAAATCACGTCTAATGATGGTGATAAAGGATTAGGATGATGTGAATCATTAATATCCGGAGGAATATTAGATGATGGCGAGCTCTCCTCATCTGCCACATCCTCATGACCGGAAAAAATCCATTCAGAATCAGTAAACTCCGCATTTGTTATAAGTGAGTTAATGTGGTGAGTATTGGTGGTCATGAATGGGAATTCATCTTCACAAAACACAACATCCCTACTGGTAAAGAACTCTTCTTTTTCGAGGTCAAACAGCTTCCACCCTTTCTTACCAAAAGGATACCCAACAAACACACAACGTCGACTACAAGGCCCAAATTTATCTTTATCACGAGCTCCACGATGAGCATAGCAGAGGCATCCAAATATTTTTAACATATCGTAGGAGGGAGCATGACCAAATAACTTCTCGTACGGTGTTTTGTTGTTGAGAAGTGGTGTAGGTGTCCGATTTATGAGATGGATAGCCCCCAAGATGCATTCTCTCCAAAATCGTATTGGTAAGTTAGCTTGAAGCCTGATAGATCTTGCAACATTCAATATGTATCTGTGTTTGCGCTCCACACGTCCATTTTTTTGTGGAGTGCCTACACAAGACGTTTGGTGGAGAATACCTAGATTGTTAAACACTCGTGCAAGACACATGAATTCGGTTCCATTGTCACTTCGAATTGTCTTAACTTTCTTTCCAAATTGCCTTTCAGTCATGACAATAAAATCTTGAAGAAACCAAGATACCTCTGATTTTTCCAAAAGAAGGTATGTCCAAACTGTTCTAGAAAAATCATCAACAATTGTGAGAAAATATGTTGCACCAGAAGATGATTTTGTCCGATAAGGTCCCCAAATATCGCAGTGAATAAGCTGAAAGCACTCTGTAGTTTTATTATGACTCTCATGAAAAATGTTCCTTGTTTGTTTTGCCTTGAAACAAATGTCACAAGTTTCATTAAAAGTACTAGTAGTTCCTAAAAATGATAAAGAAGAAAGCACTTTAGCAGACGGATGCCCAAGTCGGCGATGCCACAAGCTTGCATCAGATTTCTTACTAGTTTGGTATGCTCGCGTAACTCTAACACCTTTAAAATAGTAGACCCCCTCTCCCTCTCTTCACCTACTCCAATCAGGGTCCTCGTAAAACGGTCTTGTAAAACACAAAGAATGTCAGTAAAAATTGCAATGCATCCGATCTGCTTTAAAAGTTTTGCAACAGAGATTAGAGTACAATTCATGTTGGGGACATAAAGCACGTCGCTCAGCCTGTGAGTGTTATTTAAAACTAGTGTTCCACATTCTGTTGCCTTTGCGGAGTTTCCATCAGCAAACAACACATCAGATGGTAAAATTTTTCGTTTGTCAATCAATAATGTGACATCACCGGTAATGTGATGGGATGCGCTGGTATCGATGATGACATCATTTAATTCTGTCTTACCATTAAGACGTTCAAACGAGTGTCCTGATTTTTGAGCATTGAGAGCATTGAGAAGAGCTGTGAGTTGATCTGTGGTCCAACTAGAAGGAGTGTTAGTTACTTGTTGACTTTGTTCTTCTCCTTGGGCGTAGCTAGCACGAACTGTTGCTCCTTTTCCTCGTCCGTTCTGGCTATATGTGCTACGTCCGCCACGACCTCCTCGATTGGTAGGTCGTGAGGTTGATGTACGAGTTTCCCACCAGTCTGGATAACCAATAATATGAAAATAATCTTTAGTTTCATGACTTTGACGTCCACAATGAGTGCATGTTGCACTACTACGAGGTCTTGTTAGCACAACGTTCGCAATGGGCGTTGATGATTCAGCTTTTGCTAAAAAACCTATTGTATCTGGTTTATGTTCATTCACTCGTGTGCTGTTCAGATGTTGTTCCTCACGAATCACTCTTGAGTATACTTGATTAAGATTTGGAATAGGATCTTGGCCGATTATGTTTGTCCGTACTGAGCCAAATTGTGATTCATCTAATCCCATCAAGAATTTGTGCACTTTTGCCTTTTTATAGTCTTGTGCTATTTTTTCAGCCGCCCCACACACACATGTGTGATTAGTTCAATAAATTTGAAATTCATCCCAAAGTGTAGAAAGTCTGCCAAAGTATTCAAGCACAGATTATCCATCTTGTTTGCATGCTATGATTTCAGCAGAGATTTGATGTTCTCGAACACCATTGTTCACTGAAAATCTTCCTTTAAGAGTTTCCCAAAGTATCTTAGCGTCAGCAACAAACGTCACTGTAGAACACATCTTTGGTTCAATAGATGTTCGAATCCACCCCACAATCATTGAGTTGTTTGTTTCCCACATAGAAAAATTTGGTTCAGAGATCGGTTTCGTAATCGTCCCGTCGATAAAACTGATCTTCTGCTTTGCTTGCAAAGCATTCCACATCTCCACTGCCCATTCGGAATAATTATCTTGACGAAGAAGAACAGAGGAGATGAGAGAACCTGAATTATCAGAAGCGTTTATATGATACGGAGACATTGGATTTATTGACGAAATCTCCGTTTTTTCTCCGGAGGTTGTATTGCTTTCATCATCAGAAAAAACCATTACTGAAAATATAAAGAAAATTATTGATTAAGTGTTTATTGAAAACCTTTTCTCCGATACCATGATAAGTATGTGAATTTGTTGATTTATTATTGATCCAATTTTCAACTATTTATACATGTGAAAGCTAACTAGATAAACATGAATAATATAGAATATTCTTAAATATATTTAGTATAAAGAATATTCTCTAAATATATTCTAATATATACTTAAGTATATTCTAATATATAAAATATTTCCTCAGTATATTCTAATACTAGTCTTTGACATGTAGCGACACTATGGACTTGACTCAAAAAGCTTGCCATATGAAATGTCTCTCGGATGTCTTTACTGTCTCATACTTGTACCATATGAAATGTCTACACTATGGACTTTATTTTTTTTTTGGATCCATATATTATTGTCAATAGTGAAATGTAAGCTTGGTGGTAGACCTAAACTCAAAATGATGTCATCCTCATTAATCAAGAAGGGGGAGGTTTCACTCTCTCTCAATTCTCCAACAATGAGGTGGTGATCGAGAAGATAGTTATTGGTGTAGTATTTGATATTTAAATAAAATATTTATTAGGTTATTGTTATTGAAATATTATAAATTTAGAAAAAACTACAAAATAATTTATAGTTAGTTACTTTTTTTTATTATGTGACAATTCATATGCTAGTTAACTTAGAAATTTTAAAATATTTTAACTAATCTTTCAACCTAACATTTTATGCAACAAAGTTATCAACATTTTATGCAGCAAAGTTAATGTTTTGACTAACAAAAAATTAGTCAAACTATCAATATATAATAATATTCTAAAATAACATTTTTAAATTTATCTTTTAAATCTACCGTATTAAAAATAAAATTTTAAAATATACAAACTATTATGTAAAAATAAGTATTTACTTCAAATAACTATATATAAAATTAAAACATAATGTTTGGATTCATTATTTTCAGTTTAGGGTTTAAATTTTTTATTAGAAATAAATTTTTATTAGGAAAAAATAATATATTTTTTTTTAGTTTTTATTTCAAATATAAAATGTTAATTTAAAATTTTAATAATAATATTAATTTAATAGTATTAAAATACTTTAAAATAATTTTTACTCAAGAAAATCTAAATCTTAAATTAAAAATGAAATAAAAAGATAATATTTTAGTTTTATTATAAATTGTTTATAACAAATTATTATTTTCACATAATAATATTTATTATTTAAAAATATTAATTTTATTATTCTAAATATTAAAAAATTTAATATATATTTTTAGGGCAATTGACTAAAATAGCACCATTTCAAGTTTTTGTTCCAAATATAGCACTAGTCATTTAAATTTCCAAAAATAACACAAATTTAATACTAAAATAATTGAAAATTTATTCCTAATGAAAAAAATTTAAACCCTAAATTGAAAAAAGTGAACCCAAACATTATGTTTTAATTTTATATATATTTTATTTAAGGTAAATAATTATTTTTACATAATAATTTATGCTATTTTGGGAATTTTAGTTTTAGTGTGCTAAATTTGGAAGATAAACTTAAAATGATGCTATTTTAGAGTATTACTCTATTTTTTAAATGATATTTAATAAAATATTTTTTCGCACAATAAAATTCAATTTTCTACAATACAATATAATAATATAAGTCTATTAAAAACATACTGTACAGTTAAATTTGTTAGTCACGGGAAAAATATCTCCCAATTTCTGTTTCATTATAACAACAATACAAAAAGGCCCAATTGTACTTTCCTCTCAATTCACCGACGAATAAGCAAAAGATGGCGCCGCCGGCGACGGAGCGGTGGCGTTGGGCTGTGATTCTTCTCTTACTATCTCTGTTCGTCCAATCTTCGACAGCCATTTATTGCGGTGCAGAAGATTGCTATGCTCTTCTCGGGTTCAGCTTGATCCCCATTTTGCTATTCAAATCCGATGTTTCCTTTCATTCTCTGTATCTCTCTTAAATCCTTTACATTTTCGATTTCAGAGTCTCTCAAGATGCGAACGCATCGGATATCAAGAGATCTTATTACAAGCTTTCTCTGAAACAGTAAGGATTCTGGATTGTTAGATCATTGTTTGATTTATTGAACCCCGTTGGGTTTATTTTAGAGATTGATTTAGTTTTGGTCTTCAATCCTTTTTCTCATTTTGATGAATCGATTAGTCATCCAGATAAGAATCCGGATCCAGAATCGAAGAAGCTGTTTGTGAAAATCGCCACTGCTTATGAGGTACTTATCTTGTACGATTTTGAATTCCGAATCTATCCTGAATCGAAGAAGCTGTATGCTTTCCAATGTTTCAAATCCATTATAAATCTACGTCTAATCCTGTTCATCGATTTAACTTAATCCGAAAATTTTCTCTTGATTTTCTCTTGCATGCCTGAAGGGTATTCACAGAGTTCTCAAGAGGGTATTTTTTTTTTAATTATTTGTAATCTTCTTGCAGATTTTGAAAGATAATGAGACTCGGGCACAATATGATTATGCAATTGAACATCCAGAAGAGGTCAGTAGAACATTTTCACTGAGAAATTTCAATGTCGTTGTTGTTTTCTACCAGCTATATGTTGCATGGATAAAAGATCTTTATAGCTTATCGATACCTCAATGTGTTTCTTTTATTTAGGTATTTTACAACACCGCTCAATACTACCGAGCAAAATATGGACATAAGTCGGTAAGATACTACTTGATGTTTTTGATGACTTTTCTCGCAACAAATTTTTAACTGATACAACTGCTTAACGTGTTTCTAGGATCCCCGTGCGGTTCTTGTTGGCCTACTTGTGGTTTTGTCTGCATTTCAATATCTGAACAACATGGCAAGGTATAATGAGGTGCGTATTAGAGACAGGGATTCTCTCACCGTGTTTTCATAGTCTATGTCTCTGTTCCATAGCATTTTTCTGATGCATGCAAAGCCTATCTTATTATATTTTAAGCGTTAGTAAGCATAGGAATTAATTGTCTAAATAGCTCTGAATAATCAGTCAAGAATTGAGAGTAAGTGGGCCAGTGTTGTCATCTTGGATGTGGGGAGTTCGACTCCAAGTTTACTCGTCCGAGGGTATTGGCTGTTGGGACAGTCTGTTGTGACCGAGATGATAACAGAAAACAGTCAAGAATTATGGGATATGCATAACACGTATTGCATGTACCATAACATCTAAGGAAACATAATTTCTGGGCCTATGACCTCTGGATTGTGATTCATGTAATTTTGTGCTTGAATTTATGAGAACTCTTTGAAGCTTTAACTATTAAAGCGTATCATTAGAAAACAGTACAAGATGGCGCATTCATACTTTTACGAACTTTGTGCTCATTGTCTTAATGAGACTGCATCTGTGTTTTTGGTGCAGGCTATAGCGACGGTTAAGCGAACTCCTGCTTACAAAAATAGGCTCAAGGCCTTAGAGCTCGAACGCACGGGAGGAGTAACTAACAAGAAGAAGGGTTCAAAGCAGATTGACCGGTAACTCTATTCAACATTGATAAATTGCCTTTTATATTGGCTGAGAATGAGTCGTCTAACCGCTATCTTTATCTCTTTATTTTTTTTTTGGGCAGGAAACTGCAGGAAGAGCTAAGCAACGAACTCGACCTCCAAATCAGAGGAGCTGAAAAACCATCAGTGTGGGAACTTCTCGGTGTTCGATTTATTCTCCTACCATACACTATCATCAAGGTTTCATTTTTTAAGCATTTCCACATTTCACACACTCCCATTCTCCTTTCTCGAGATCATAGATTCAACTTTCTGTTTCCTTCCAGTTACTAGTATGGCACAGCAGTTGGGTATGGAGATATAAGGTTAAGAAAGCTCCGTATTCATGGGAAGACGCATCATACCTAACCCGAAGATCACTGGGAGTGCCTCCGGACACATGGGCTAATCTCGGTATCAAATTTTGTTTCCTTTTCTAACTTTCCTCACTCAATACGTGTGTGAGTAACACAAATTGTGCGATGCGGTGATTGCCAGATGAATTTAGGAAGGAAGGTCTAGTGCAGAGAAGGCTATGGGTGAAGCAGAATCTTGAGAATTATTTTGCAGAAACGCGTAAAGAATCAAAGCGGAGAAGATAGGTCGCTGACTCGCTTATCACTTACAATGGAAGGAATCACAGGACAATTCAAATTTCATAGACACATTTGTTACCATTATTACTCTACCGTAATGTTAAAAGAAAGATCTGAACAACAGACTAGTTACAGTATAGTTGTACTAAGGAACCGAATCTCAATTTGGCATATACAAGTTGGTTCATGTCTGATAATGGGCATGGTCCGGTTTTGACTAAATTTCGTACAAATCTATATTATCCGAACACGAAAGATTACTCCTTTATGTTCATAGAAAGAGAAATAACATGATTAACACGAAATACTAGACGTCATGATCATCCTCAAAACAGAGAAATTTTTGTTTGTTATATTATAAACTAAAGAGAGAAGTACAGAGAGTACATGAGTGAGATCGTTAAGAAAGCTCACAGATATCGTCCTGGCTATAAAAGAAGACATCAAAGGGATTGAAACTAAAGTGTGAAAGCTTACGGATTTGTTATACATTGCTTTGCTTATACATCTTAGTGTCCAACACTTGCTTCCCGCACATCGCACACACTCCTGCACAACCAAGCAAAGCCAATTCTATCATTTTTGAGTTATACTATTATAACATGGCTATCAAAACCAGAGATACGAAAATAGTATTATTTTACCTTTGCTATAGGCACAAGTGTGACAGTATTTACCATCTTGATGCACTTGCTGCTTGCAGATCATGCACTTTGTGGTAGCAGTACCATAAGGTGTCCATCTATAAACCAAAGAAACATACAAGACAAAATATGAAGCAGCTAGATAACAAGAGGAAAGATAACAACGACGAGAACACTAAGTCCCTTTAAGTCCTTGCAGGTAAGTATAATTTAGTTCTTACTAACAACACATGGAAATAGTAGATTTTTTTCATATCATTCAATCTTCCTAAACATTTACCCCTGATTCTTAGAAGATGATAGAGAAACAAACAGATACTCAACTCAAAAAGACAATACAACATACGAGAGCTTACAAATTTATCACTTTTTCAATAAGAACTTCTACATTTACTAATGATTTTATGAAAAAACTACAGGAAACAAACCAATACTCAACTCAACTAAACCAAAAGACAATACACATATCCCCAAGCTTCCAGATTTATCCAAATTTCCATGTTTTGCATTGTTAAAGCATAGAATCTAACAGTTGAAGAATTAAATCGTTGCAAAATGATACCTGAAGATGGAAAAAACTAAGAAGCATACCTATTTTTCTTCGAGAGAAGTTTATTTTCATTGATTTTACGGCCACCACCTTCAGTTACATTACGAGCACCATCCTTCCACTTATCTGGAACTATCACTTTAGATAACTTCTTCTCACCTACAAGATAAGATTATAATGAAATTTAGTCAAAGGTTCATGCTTTCATCTAATAACAAATCAGAGAATCAGGGTTTCGATCAAAACCAAATCGAAACAGAATTCATTAGGGTAATTCTTGAAACATGTAACAAATTAAGCTATAAACGAATCGACTCCTCAAATCATTGCATTGTTCCAACGCGAATTAGGGCGACGATATATAAAATCCAAAAAAGTGATCGAAGAAGAGATCGATTCAAATTTTCAGAAATTGAGAGAAGAGGAAATTGTTGATGAACTTACACTTATCGCACACCATCTTCGTCTCTCGAGGGATAGATGACGAAGCCCTAACCGCTAATCGTTTATCCTCTGCTGTTAGAATTAATATTATTACCAAGTGGATTTGGAAAGTCGGTAACCGCTTTTGGGCTAAACCGCGCGACTAAAGATGGAATCGCTTTTTTATTTTCCGATGGCGCATTTTAGTATCACCGATTCCAGCAAAATAACAAATTAGATACAATATTTCGTTAATGTGTATTTCCGATGGTTATTCATTTCCTTAATGTTTTAGTTTCTGAAAACCAAACTTCATTTATCCCCGGAAGATTGATTACAGATAACGTCCTGATTGCACATGAAACATTACATTTTTAAAAAATTCAGAAGTTGAGCTCAACATCGTTCATAGCGGTGAAAACAGATATAAATAAATCATATGACAGATTTGAATGGACATTTCTAGAGACAGTTTTACTAAAAAAAGGTTTTTCATCCATTTGGGTAAAATGGATTATACAGTGTGTGTGCACAGTTTCGTTTTCTATCCTCATTAATGGGATTCTATATGATTTTTTTCCGACCAAATCGTGGTTTAATACAGAGAGATCCTCTCTCACCGTATCTATTTATTTTATGCGTTGATGTTCCCAGTTCATTAATATTTAAGGCAAAAAGAAATTAATAGATCCAACCACTGGAATTTTGTAACAGTGGGTCACCAATTTCACACTTTTTATTCGTCGATGATTTCCTGTTTTTCATCATAGCTGATCGAAATAATGTTAGATGTCTACAGCAAAATTTTCAGGACTATAGTAAAACATCAGGGCAGATAATCAATTTGGAAAAGTCCTCTATAATTTTTGGTTATAAAGTATTCGCTCATACTAGACGCTATTTACATCTCATGTTAGAGATTACGAATGTAGGTGGAAGTAATAAGTATTTGGGTTTACCGGAACAGTTTAATAGAAATAAGCGATAGATGTTTCAATATATTGTTGATAAAGTGCAATCTCGTATCTCGAGATGGAATACACTACAAGAAAACACGCATTTTGCGACCACGCATGTGATTACAAAGTACTCGCAAATCTCCAATTTACAATTACTTTGCGACCACAGCCCGTGGTCGCAAATTATTCGTCGCAAATTTTTGTGGTCGCAAGTTAGTCGCTAATTTGCGACCAATTTGCGACCACGATATTAGTTGTACATTTTGTAATCACTTTACCACTACATCTGTGATCACAAAAGGCGTGGTCGCAAAATGATCACAAAAGTTTGTGACCAATTTGCCACCACGTTTTCCACCGTGGTCGCAAATTGGTAACAAATTTCTATGATCGATTTGCGACTACATGTATATCGTAGTCGCAAATCAATCATAAATTTTTGTGACCGATTTATGATTACACTTAACCGTAGTCGTAAATCGGTCACAAGATTTTGTAACTGATTAGCGACTGCTAACGTTGGTCGCAAATTAGTCGCAAAATGGTTATATATTGCGACATATATACGATTACTCTTTTTAGTCCTAAAATTGCAACCAACAAACGACTAATGCTCCGTAATCGCAAATTAGTTGTAAAACCATGACAAATGTAATCACAAAAAATATATCGATTTGTGTATCTAGTAAAAAACCACTAAAATTCAGGTAAAAGTAGACTTAGCTAGATAAATTCATATATTTCACACTAGATTTGTTTTTTTAGTTAGATAACTACACCGATCCATTGTGATTTATGTAAATTCATTTAACTCATTTAACTTATATTATTTTTAATAATAATATCTTACCTAAATAATTAAAAAGTTGATTTGGAAATGTTATATTTTACTGTAAAAACTTAATTCTATATTTTCTCACCAAAAATTTAACTTTACATTTTTCTGTTAAAAACATAATTCTATATTTTTCTGCCACTTTTAGTATTTTTTCAAAAAAAACATAGTTTCATATTTTTCGATAAAAACGTAATTCTATATTATTTCACCAAATAACATGATTTTTCGTATTTTTTTAATCAAAAATATAGTTTGTATTTCGTCTTTAAAAACGTATTTCTATATTTTTCCATCAAAATAATAATTTTACATTTTTGGCTAAAAACAAAATTTTACATTTTCTCGAAAAAGTTTGATTTATTTTTCGTCAAAAATATGATTTCATATTTTTTTTTATCAAAAATATAATTCTGTATTTTTCACCAAAAATATAGTTTTAAATTTTTTTATACAAATGTAAGTTTTGCATATTTTTGTCAAAAATTTATTTCTACATTTTTTCTTGAAAATTACAATTTCAAATTTCACCTCAAAAATGTAATTCCAATTCTTTTGGCTAAAAACATAATTTGCATCTTGTTGTGAAAACATGATTTTTGTTGTTCATTTCCGCAAAAACATAATTAATTACTAAATTATTATTAAATATATTTTAAATCATTTTTTACTTTAACAAAAATAAAATATAGGACTACCCGTTTTTTAGAATCAAAACCCTTTAAACATATAAATTTTAACTGGATGCTAATTGAAATATTTATATTATATTATGATAAATCTGTTTAAATAACCATTTTTCACTATAAATATTCATTAAAAATTCACTTGTTCCTAACCCACCTATCCAAAAGTGTCCATAAACAAATAGGTCATAGGTGAAGTTAACAGTTTGTCAATATTCATTTATGAACTAATTGAGTTTTTTTTGTGTAGTTATTTAGAATAAAATGACATTATTTAAAAGTTGACACTTATATATAAAACCTAAGAGTATTATCATAAGTCTCAAATAATGGACAAACTAGATTAATACCCACGCCATACGTGGAGAAAAATATTCATAAATTATATTTTATTAGTAAATATAAATTAAATATTTATATAATTTCAAATTTTATTTAAAATTACTTTTAACATTTATTTTTGTATATACAAATTAAGAAAAAAAAAATAATTATTTTTTACGAATTTAATAGTTTTTCGTTAGTTTAATAAAATATATTAATTATATAAACAAATTAATAATAATGATATACTTGTAATTATTCTAATAAGTTAAACTCATTTATATATTTATTTGAATTTTACTTTAGTGATGACACGTCAGCATGATATTTCTGTCAATAACACGTTAGAGTAAAGTTATTTTATTAAAATGTTTCTCAAATAATGTATTAAGGATTACGGTAGTAACTTAAATCTATTTATATTTATTTGAAATTATTTATAAATTAAGTATAAAAAATTTAAAGAAATAAAAAATATTGTTTTTGCAAATGTAATAGTATTTTTGGTTAGTTGAATAAATTATATTTATTCTCTAACCAAATTAATATCAGTGACATGTATTGTAATTATTCTATTAAGTTAAACTATTTTATATATTTAAACTGAAACTCTCTGTGGTGTTGACACGTCAGCATGATATTTTTGTTATTAACACGTCAAAATAAGATTTAAGATTATTTTGTTAAAAAGTTTCTCAAATAATATATTAAAGATACTTCTCCATGATAGAAAAATGTTGCAGTTTTTTTTGTCAAAATATGGTAAATACTAAAATTTAGTTAATTAATTTCGTAATAGCTATTAGTCGTTACAACTTGTAAATATGACTATTAATATTTTCTTCATATTTATATGATCAAGCATAATTTAATACATACCTTTATTTGTATCCTGAATTAATTTAAAATTACTTAATAAATCCAATATCTTTTTCTTTCTCAAGTTAAAAAAAAAAGAATTTCACTTTTTCAAATTATAATACCAGCTTCCAATTTTATTCCAAGAAACTCAATACATTTTCATTTTTTTTTGAGAAGTCCATCCGAAAGTTAATTGCGGTTAGTAATAGTATACCTGTATTTAGTCATATCAGTTTTAATATATCCAAAAATACTTTATTTCTTATTTTAGTCCTATAAGTTTTTAGTTTTGATTTAATATAAAACAGAAACAATTTTCTAAAATATCACCTTTTTTAAATTTTTTATTCTAAAAATATTATCATTATTTTAAATTTTTATAGCATAAATTCAAGAGTAAAATATATGAAAACTTAATTTTAATAAAAAATTAAATTTTAAATTAAAAAAATGAATTTAAATATAATATTTTAAATTTATATATAATTTATTTAAAATAAATAAATATTTTTTATATAATTGTGCTATTTTAAAAATTTTAATTTTACAATATAAACTTTAAAATATTATATTTTAATATTGGACAAATGACAAAATAGAATTATTTTAAGTTTTTGTTTTAAATGTAACACAGTTAATTTAAATTTTTAAAAATACCATAAATTTAATATTAAATTTTCTTAAAACTTTATTTTTAATAAGAAAAAAGTAAAAACTAAACTGAAAAAGACCCAAATATAATATTCAAATTATATTTATAATTTATTTATAGTAAATATGTATTTTTATAACATAATTTATGGTATTTTAAGAATATTAAATTTAGAATATTATATTCAATTTTTTTTTAAATAATACTATTTTAATCTAAAAAAATCTAATTGAAAAATAAACTCCTCGAGAAACCCATGAAATTGCAGATTTTTTGTTCTACGACGAATCATAATAATCCACGTGGACATAGCAACCAATAAAACGTCCCAGAGTGGATTCAGCAACCAATAACGTCCCAGCGTGGACAACCAGCGAGATATCAAAAGCTAAGAAACTTCGAGGAGCTTCTTTCTGAACCAGAGGCTTTCTGGTAACAGCAATTACCCTTTTCTTTTAACCCGTCTCCGTGACTCCGTCTTCCCGAATCTGAGAGAGAGAAACCTTCAAGATGATATCGACAATGGGGGTCAAATCGAAACTCTTCTCTCTTTTATTCATCTTAGCAGCAGTATCATCGGTGTTTGCAGCGTCGTTTTCTGATTCGGAATCCGATTCAGACCTTATCAACGAGCTTGTTTCGCTCAGATCAGCCGCCGAATCAGGCGTAATCCACCTCGATGACCATGGAGTGTCCAAATTCCTCACCTCCGCTTCCATTCCTCGTCCTTACTCGTTACTCGTATTCTTCGACGCCACTCAGCTTCACAGCAAAAGCGAGCTTCGTCTGCAGGAACTTCGCCGCGAGTTCGCCATCGTCTCCGCTTCCTTTCTCGCCAACAACAACGGATCCGATGGAACCAAGCTTTTCTTCTCGGAGATCGAGTTCTCACAGTCCCAATCTTCGTTCCAGCTTTTCGGCGTTAACGCCCTCCCGCACATCCGCCTTGTTAGCCCTTTGACGTCGAACCTCCGCGACGAATCCGGTCAAATGGACCAATCTGATTTCTCTCGTTTAGCGGAATCAATGGCAGAGTTCGTCGAGCAGCGAACCAAGCTCACCGTCGGTCCCATACAACGACCGCCGCTTCTGTCTAAGTCGCAGATCGGTGTCATCATAGCGTTAATCGTTGTCTCTACTCCGTTCATCATCAAGAGAATCCTAAAAGGGGAGACTCTTCTCCATGACCGTAGGCTTTGGTTATCAGGTGCCATTTTCGTCTACTTCTTTAGCGTCGCTGGTACAATGCACAACATCATCAGGAAAATGCCAATGTTTCTTCAGGATCGTAACGATCCAAACAAGCTTGTTTTCTTCTACCAAGGATCTGGAATGCAGCTTGGTGCTGAAGGATTCGCTGTCGGATTCTTATACACTGTGGTTGGTTTGCTTTTGGCGTTTGTCACCAATGTGCTTGTTCGAGTAAGGAACCTCAATGCGCAAAGATTGATTATGCTTTTGGCTCTGTTCGTATCGTTCTGGGCTGTGAAGAAAGTTGTTTACTTGGACAATTGGAAGACTGGATATGGAATTCACCCCTATTGGCCATCAAGTTGGCATTGAATTTCACAATCTAGAGGGAATGTCATCCACAAGGTAATGAATTTAGTTTTCAAAACAGTTCTCAGTAATGATATTTTGGACAAATTTTGTGTGTTTGATTTGAAATACTTTAAATCCTTCTAGTGAAATTTCAGATGTGTAAAGCTCATTTCAGATATGCATTTGAATGGGAAACATATATATAACGAAGAACATATAGATCTGTATGCTCTGTACAGGAACAATATTCAGAAATTGAATTGCTTTCCTGCTGCTTTGAGGACAGAGTTAGGTGAGAATACAATGCAAAAGATTTCAAGTCTTGAGATCACTCTAATTAAGATATTCTTTAGTGTTGCATTCTTCACATAATCATAAGCTTTACAGTTTCAACTAGTGCTGGGTTTTCGGTGAAAACCGAAAAAACCAAACCGATCGATCCAAAATTTTCGGTTTTCGGTCTTAATTTAAACCATTAAACTGATCGGCTAAATAATTAATTTTATTCGGTTTATATTTCGGTTCGGTTCGGTTCGGGAATACCAAACTGATCGGTTTTTTTAAACCAAAAATCGGCTGCCCTATATAAGTCGCAATCCTAATTTTTCTGAATTTTTTTGACTTCTTCTCTTCTCTGGTGCGGCAACCATTGTCGCCGATCTGGGAAATTTTTCAGAAAAATTTCCAATTTTTCAGAAAAATTTCCAATTTTTCAGAAAAATTTCCAATTTTTCTTCTTCTTCTTCTTTTTTTCTTTTTCTTTTTCTTTTTTTTCTTCTATAGTAGGAAATTACTAGAGAAGAAGGAGAACACGTGGTGGGTCACGATTTAAAAGAAGTGAAGGGCTGGGATTAAATCAGGAGGGTGTTACAATTCATTAGAGGTATAAAACCAGCAACAAACAGAAATGAAGGCATACTATTTGATTACGTAAATTCCCTTTCCTATTTTTCTCTCTTTCGATTGTAAACGCTACTTGCTTTTGCTTAAAGATCTTTTCTACTTTTTGGATTCTTTGCTAAGTAAGTTGGAATCGTTGTTTATTTGAACATTGGTTTTGTGATTTTGTTAATCAATCTTAAAATCTTCATCAATCGTATTAGAGCTATAATCCTCGGAAAACTTTGGCGGAGATGAGAGCTCAGACGTTTGCGAAGGAGGCAATAGCTCGTGAAATCGAGGAAGTAGTGGGTAACCGGATCGAAGCATTGGAGATGAAGATGGATAATCACATAACAGGCATGTTTGAGGCGATCCGATTGTTATCAAATCGTGGTGGAGCTTCTTCGACTAGCGATCAATGTACAGGAAGATCGGCTGACTCAGGAACACTAACGAGGTCAGGTAACAATTCATCTTACTCCTTAATGATTCGCTTAGCGAAGCTAGACTTCCCAAGGTTTAATGGTGAAAAGATCAAGGAATGGCTCTTCAAGGTTGAACAATTTTTTGCTATTGATCATTCTCCTGAGGAGTTAAAAATTGGGTTGGCTTCTATTCATTACGTTGATCTAGCAGCAACGTGGCATCAATCCTTGATACAATCGGAGATGGGTAGACAAATATCGAGAGATTGGACCACGTATAAGGTGCTGTTGAAAGAAAGATTTGAGGAGCTGCTTAGTGATCTGATTGCTGAGATAAAACAATTGTAGGAAATTGATGGCATTATGGACTATCACAGCAAATTTGAGTCGATCCGCACTAGAGTGACTTTTCGGAAAGATTATCTCGTGAGCGCGTATCTAGCTGGCTTAAGAACGGATACACAAATGCATATTAGGATGTTTTAGCCCCATACAGTACGATAGTGTTTATTATTGGGACGACTCCATACACAAATGCATATTAGGATGAAAAAGCGCATCCAAAGAGAAATACTTCCTTTAACTGGTCAACTCCTAAGGTAATTACTAGCTCCAAATGTTTATTACAGTACATGAAGCCGGAGGAGGGGCGTATTACCACCGCAACCACACAAGAAAGGGTTAGAGAGTTTGGACAGCAGCCTAAGAAAATTCTGTCAAATGAGGAGATGAATGACAAGATGGCTAAGAGGTTGTGTTATTTTTGTGATGAAAAATACACACCGGGGCATTATTTGAAACACAAGAAGACCCATTTGTTTATGATTGAAATAGAGGAAGAAGAAAACAGTCTACCAGATGTGGTTGAAGAGGAAGAAAGTGGAGAGGTAGACATTGCGCAAATATCAGTTAATGCAGTCGCGGGAATATCGGATTACCGGACAATGAGAGTAAAAGGAATTCATGAAAAAGGGTTTTATTCATCCTCATTGATTTGGATTCGACACAAAATTTTATCGGTAAAGACGTTGCGGAAAAATTGGGATGTAAGATGAAACCGGCTAGTAATACTAGAGTAGCGGTCGCTGATGGAAGTAAACTGAGTATAAGAGCAAAAGTGGATAAATTCGAGTGGAGTTTTCAGGGGACTTCGTTCCAAGCAGATTTCATGGTTATACCTTTGGTTGCTGTGACATGGTATTCGGAATACAATGGTTGGAGATCTTTGTACCTATAACTTGGGACTTTAAAAAATTAGAGATGTAGTTTAAGATTGGCAAAAGAAGATGGTATTAAACCAGACTCGGTAAGGGAGGTAAAAGTTGCAAAGATGAATAAACTCACAGACGGAGGAATGCAACTAGCCATGATTTATACAAACGTGAGTGAGGAGAAGGAAGTTGCTACCTTATACAGTTTGGAATCATCAAGAATTATAGTCCCGAATTGTCAAGCTATTGAAGGATTATTTGAGAAGTTTACCTGATCTTTTCAAGGAACCAACAAACTTGCCACCTATGAGGAAGAATCATGATCACAAGATTCCACTTCTAGAGGGTTCAAATCTTATCAATCAAAGACCATATAGGTATGCATTATATCAGAAAAATGAGATTGATAGAATCGTAGAGATGTTGCATACATGCATTATACAATGTAGTTCAAGGTTTAATGCTTCCTCGGTTGTATTAGTAAAGAAAAAAGATGGAACATGTCAGTTGTGTGTGGATTATAAGAGATTGAACAACATGACGGTTAAGGATAGGTTTTCGATTCCACTCATTGAGAATTTGATGGACGAATTAGGGGGGTCTAAAATTTACTCCGAGATTGATTTGAGGGCGTTATCATCAAGTGTGAATGCACCAAAATATGTTCATAAAATAACTTTTAAAACTCATAGTGGACATTATGAGTATCTTGTAATGCCGTTTGGCCTTACAAATGCACCAGCGACATTTCAAAGGTTGATGAACTCGATTTTCAGACTATTTCTACGCAAATTAGTACTTATATTCTTCGATGATATTTTGGTATACAACTCTTCCATGGATAAACATATCAAACACTTAAACGAGGTATTTGAGCTGATGAAGACGAACAAGTTGTATGCAAAGAAAACTAAATGCATATTTACTACGGATAAAGTCGAATATCTGGGACACTTTATCGCAGCTGATGGAATTTTGATGGACCCGAGTAAGGTTGAGGCAGTCACATATTGCTTATTCCGAGTAATGTGAAGCAGCTTCGAGGATTTTTGGGTCTAGCTGGATATTATCAAAGGTTTGTTAAGGGCTTTGGTGTCATAGCTTGTCCATTGACAACATTAACAAAGAAATATTCATTTGAATGGCCAAACAAAGCAACACAAGCTTTTGATGAGCTCAAAAAGGCACTCTGCACTACACCGGTTTTGGCACTACCGGTATTCGATAAACATTTTGTCATGGAGACAGATGCGTGTGACAAGGGTATTGGAGCGGTATTGATACAGGAGGGGCATCCTTTGGCATACATCAATCGCCATTTGAAGGGTAAACAACTTCACCTTTCGATATATAATAAAGAATTAATGGTCGTGGTTTTTGCAGTTTAGAAATGGAGACATTATCTTCTTACCTAACATTTTGTAATCCGAACGGATCAGCATAGCCTTAAATATCTCTTGGAGCAGCGGTTGAACACACCAATTCAGCAACAATGGCTACCAAAATGGAAAGAAAATTTAGCAGCTGATGCATTGTCATGAGTAAAAAGAGCTGAGGTGTTACACATGGCAATGACGGTGTTAGATTGTGATTTATTACAACAAATTAAGGCAACTTATGAGATGCAATCTTTACAGCATGATTCATTATTAGAGAAGCACTACTCGTGGATGCAGGGAATCTTGAGGCGTAAGGGTAAAATGGTGGTACCTAATGACGCCAAGTTACAAGAAACCATACTCAAATGGCTTCATAATTCAGGCATTGGTGGGCACTCGGGGCGTGATGTGACACATCAACGGGTAAAGAGCCTTTTTTATTGAAAAGGGATGTCAAAAAATATTCAAGCTTATATTTGGGGCTATTCGTTTGTCAACAATGCATGCCAGATAATACAGCGTCCTCTGGATTATTACAACCATTATCTATTCCCACAGTTATTTGGACCGATATCACCATGGATTTCATAGATAGTATTCCGTTGTCATTTGGAAAATTGGTGATTTTGGTGGTTGATAACATAAAAATATTTATTAATAATTGATTAATAAATAATAGAATATATTTATTAATAATTGGTAAGCTAAAAATATTTCACTAGATTCATTAAAATATCAAATATTTTAATATATTAGGAATTCTTGGAAATATTTATCATTTAAGACCTATGAAATTCAGTACATCTATATTCACACAATTTGCTAAATTTGTCGCGTAACCGTCCAAAAATTTGACCTTATTTTTGATACATTCCAGTAACCGTTTTTGGCTTTTTGTGTCAATCTAAATATTGGAAATTAAACATTATTCCGACCATCCACGTGCAACTATTTTCGAGAGTAAAACTTTGCAATATCTAATTTTGACTTAACTGTATGTTTTGATTTATCTATCACATTCATAATAGTATTAATGACGTTATCGAAGAAATTATTTTTTATATGCATCACATCAATATTATGTAGTAGCTTAATATATGTACGGTAACTCCCAAAATACGCTTTGTTTGTGCCAATTATGCCAACATCCATAACCTTCTTGTTTAGTTTCATTAACATTTCCACCGAAGTCAAATGTTCTTAAAGGATTGACAGTTTTTATTCGTTCGTATAAAACTTGTTCGATTGTCAATGATTGTGAAGGATAATCATTCAAAGCATGCTTACTCTTTAAAAATTTGTTTAATTTTTTCGTAACGGATGAGTCTGAGGAAGAAATCTTCTATGACAATCAAACCAATATGTCTTTATACCATTTGGCAATTGAAATGCCTTGGTATCATGCATACAAATTAGGCAAGACTGTCTACCATGCGTTGTCCATCCTGACAACATTTCATATGCTGGAAAATAGCTTATCGTCCATAGTAACACGACTGTTAGATTGAAATTTTGATTCAACAATACATCATACGCCTCGAGCCCCGTAGACCACAATTCTTTAAACTCATCAATGAAAGGTTGGAGGATTATATCCAGAGTAACGCGCGGATGATTTGGCCCAAATTCAGAATTGTTAGAAACAAATACTCGTTTTTCATATGCATATCAGGTAGCAAGTTATATGAAGTGATAATTACCGGTCATCTTATTGTCACCTTATCGAGATTCTACAGCATATATTGGATGTAAATATTGAAAATTTTTTCACTGCACAGCATCAGAGGGATGACTTATTTTTCTGTCTTCTGATTTATGCTCTACGTGCCACCTTATTGTCGCTGCGGTTTTCTCTCTTTGATATATTCTTTTAAGTATGTCGCATATAGGTAAATACCACATACGACTGAAATGTATTCTCGTCTTGCCCTCGCTTGGCTTATAACGGGGGGGGGGGGGGGGGGGGAATCGCAAAATTTATATTTTTTTCTATTTTTCATCTTATTTCTAAAAGAACATTAAAATGGGAGCACTAAATTTTGCATCAGTTTTACGGTTTCATAATATGAACTCGTTGTTTGATTCTACTTGGGAAAATATTTAGCAAACAACTCTGCCCAGAAGTCCATGCATTTTTCAGAAAGTTTAAATCATATTTAATGTTCATGAAGCGTGCAGCTAAAAGTAACTGTGAGTACCCTTCATGACAACCATCATACAATAGATTTTTCGTAGCTTCTAACATGTTTGTAAAAATTTTGTGCTTCTAAATTTGGTTCTTTTAAATTATTATTAAAGTCTTCTTCGTGATGATTATAGTACTCATCAGTCGTAATTTCACGAAATGCATCTATCACCATTTCAAAATATCTATTACCGGATGTACCTACTATTTATTCACTAGTACCACATGTACCTCCCTGATTTCTGTGGACATCATCACAACTACTCGTGCCTAACTGAACATTTAGTTATTATCCATGTTTATACCAAATATAATAATTTGGCATAAATTCTCGACTATACATATGATTCCAAATTTTGCGTCTCAGAAGAAATTTATCATTTTTGAAATCAATAGAAGGACAGAAAAATTTATCTCTGCTAATTTGAGCTATTGATTGACTATTTGCAAAATTCATGAACTGTTCCATGTATTGTGCAAATTCTGCCGATATATTTTTTGTTTGATTATCAATATTTTTGTACATGTAGTCTCTCGAATTATTGTAATTTCTTCATATGTTTTAAGTTTTTTTCTTCTTTTGATTTTACAATTGAGAGAAGATATATATATATATATATATATATTTTTTCTTTATTTAATTTCTATATACAAAATTAGTATTTAATATAATTTGAATATGTACAACTTGTTTGATACTATATGAAAGATTTCATTATGAAAAACCTATTTAGGACCTTATATATATTGCTGATAAAATAGTGGAAGAACTTCGATATTTATTTTTCAAAAAACGATGCTAAAATAATAGAATATTTTTAATACTTGTTTGCAAAGAAATAATAATAAAAATAATAGAATATTTTCATTTCTTGTTTGCCAAAAAAAGGTAAAGTATAGTAGTGGGAAATATTAAAGCCAATACTGCAAAATGATGTTATTCGATTCATATATGAGTCACATGTCTTTTAATAATCATGTTATATCTTTGACCAACTATTAAATCAATATAACATATCAAATGAAAATATTCAACGACAAATATACATTCTAAATTTAATTCCATTGATAAATTAAAAGTACGATCGTTTATAAAATTATATTATTTTTATGTTGCACTATTGTAAATTATTTTTCTATTGAATATGAAAATTTATATGAGAAAAACCTATTCACATCAAACTTTCTTTGATATAACTTTTTGTAGATAAAAAAACTAATCATGAAGAATCGAATATTTTACTTTTACAAAGAAACAAAAAAAAAGAATATTTTCATAAACGAAGAAAACCATATGCCAAGAAAAGTTTGATTTATTAGTTGTCCAACTATTATAAAATTACCTCACTATGCTTTGCATACACGTTAAGAATCAAATAGTTAAAAGTAGAAGACTCGTCGAGTCATATTTTCTTATTTATACTAGAAAATTGTTGAAGTTTTTGAACAAATAATTTCAAAAAAAAAATATTGAAAAATCCCATGGCTTTTGAAGGTAGATTTCATGATGTGGAAAAGGATGGTAAACTTTTTCTTGTTTATTATCACTCAAAATACCATCCCATAGAACAAATTCAAAACTCAACCTACTTTAGCAGTGAAGCAAACAACAGCAATGGTCAATCTCTTTTCTTGTGTCCGCATGTACGATGGACATCTAAATTAATTTCTCGTTATTCACGGGATTTGGAGTGGCCTGTGTCTGTCTCTATCAATTCTTCCCCTGAGTACAAGCATGACAATGCTCACCATTTACTTCCTTTGTATTGGTGCAACAATAAAGAATTTGATCGCAATGGTGGGTGCAGTATATGTAAGGGGTCAAATTATGGTACACACTATTATTTATGTAAATTCTGTGAAAAAATATACCATAAAGAATGTGTCGAGTCTCCATCTGAAATCAAACATCCTTATCATTCTCAACATTCTCTTCAACTTTACTTCCATTGTTCCGAATTGGGCATTATTAAAGAGTGTTTTTGTTGTGGAAGACATGCATTGGGTCTCGTATATTATTGTATTATTTGTTCCATTTTCATGCATACAATATGTGCAATGAAATCAATACCTTTTGTTATAGACCCACCAAAAAGGCATAACCATTCCCTCATTTTTTTTCCTAGACAAACCTATTTAACTTGCAACATTTGTGGTTTGTTGAGAAATCTATATCCCACATATGTTTGTTTCAGATGCAACTTTGTAGCTCATAAAGATTGCATGTATTCCCCACGCATCATCAAGATATCACGTCACCACCATCGTCTTTCCTATATTTCATCTTTTTCTTCTGGAAAATGGTTTTGTGGAGTTTGTCAGGAAAGTATAAACGGTGATTATGGTGCTTATACTTGTGAAAAATGTAGTGATTATGCTGCTCATTTAAAATGTTCTCTAAGAAATGATGTTTGGGATGGAGAAGATCTTGAAGGTATACAAGAAGAAGATGATATATCACAAGATGATGTTGGATCGTTCAATATGATAACCGAAGGAATTATACTTCATTTCCTTCATAGCCATCATCTTCAACTCGAGGTTAACAAATTTTATGATGAAAACAAGCTTTGTCAAGCTTGTGTTCTCCCTATCTTTGAGGGTAAATTATATTCTTGTATGGAATGTGAGTTCTTCCTCCATGAAACATGTGCTAAGGCTGCCCGAGAAATACAACATGCGTTACATCCGCATCGACTTACATTGAAAAGTTCTAATGGATCTTTGTTTAGATGCAATTCTTGTGACCGTGTTCTTGGTGGCTTTATCTACAGTTGTTTGGGATGCGACTTCCATCTAGATGTACGGTGTGCTTCAATTTCTGAGCCATTTGATTACAAAATTCATAAACATCCGTTGTTCCTAACTTTCGACCCAAAAGAAAACCGCATATGTTACGTATGCGAAGCAAAATGTCAGAAGCAATTAAATTGCATTCAATGTGGTTTTCGTGTATGCATCAACTGCGTAACCTTACCGGAAAAGGCAAGATATAAGCATGACAAACACTTTCTTAGATTTTTATATGAAGAAGAAGAAATATGTGAGAATAGTTGGTGTGACGTGTGCGAACGGAGTTTAATAAACACAAACACAAAAGCTTTCTATTGGTGCGACGAGTGTTTTGTCACTATCCATATCGGATGCTTACTTGATGAAGACCCATATGTGATGCCTGGTCAATCTTTTTATTTAAATGCTCACAAGATTCATATTCTTCGCAAAAATAATGTTTCTCGACCATTATGCTATTATTGCAAAAATCCTTGTCAAGGAAAAATATTCAAGACAGACAATATTATAATGTGTTCAATGAAATGTAGTCGTAAAGTGTTTTTATGGAACCCCTAGCGAGTTGTCTACATCTCTACGTAAGTATAACTAGGGATTATATCGTTTAATTTCTTTTTACAAATATAAAAAACTGTAATAATGGATGAAGATAAAAATCTGAATAATAATATGCATAAAAATATCATAATATGTGTATTGAATATGTGAAGAAGCTATACAATAACTTTATCTTTAATGTTTATGTTTGGGAACATGATTATCGAATATTTGAAACAAATTTCAAAATAAAGATATAGTATATTGCATTGTATTGAATGTGTGTAATGGAAGAAGATAAATCTTAAAGAGAACATAATTTTATGGACAAATGTCTAAAATAGCACATTTCTAAGTTTTTATTCTAAAAATAGCATCATTAGTTTAAATTTCTAATAATAGCACAAATTTAAGATTAAAATGCATTAAAATTATAATTTTTTTTAAAAAAACTAAACCCTAAATTAGAAAAAATGAACCCAAATACAATAATTTAAGTTTATATATAATTTTTTTAAAATAAATAAGTATTTTTACATAAGTATTTGTGCTATTTTGGGAGTTTAATTTTGAGATGCTAAATTTGGAAGAAAAACTTGAAAATGTGCTATTTTATGGTATTACTCTAATTTTATTATACAAACATTTGTTATAGAGATAGAAATGTAAAAACACTACCAATAGTGCTTTGTAATAGTCCAATACTGTAATGGCCGAGAAATTTGAAAACAATTAAGAGAATAAACCCTACAAATATGAAAAAAATATAGAAAAAAACTTATAGATACTTGAATATTACATTCTCTACAAATTTTTACAATAATATATAGATAATTAACTATCGAAATTTGTTAGAACATTTTAAGGAGGTGATGAGATACAATGATGTTTTTAGAAATATTATACTATTTGGGCTTAATTTGGATTTTGTCTAAAAAATTATTTGGTTAACAATCAATTTAAGGTAGATCCAAATCAAGTTTAATTTCAATATTCCCCTTTAAACTTGATTTTTTCCAACAACCCGTGCTTTGAGAAAAGTAATTCAAATTGGTATTTTGGTAATGACTTGATGAAGATATATGCAATTGTTCTTGCTTCGAAGCTTCAAAGCTTCAATTGTCCAATCAAACATCTTTTCCCTATAAAGTCATGTTCTATCTCGATGTGTTTTGTTCTTACATGAAACACCGGATTATTAGCCGATTTAATAGTATTTGTTTATCTCAATAGATTGCAACAGGTTTATTGATTTACTCAAACAAATCCGCAAGGAGTTTTTGAAGCCATACACACTCTTGAACTATGATTGTTGAAGCTTTATATCGTGCTTCATAAAGTAAGATTGTTGGTTGCTTTTTGTTGTACTTTGAAACACTTGTCTATCCACATAAGAAAACATAATATATAAGTTGATTTTCGATCATGTTGTTCTCCCTAAAAGTCATCATCCGTGTGAAAACCTAGAGAAAAATATTAGCATTTTACTTGTAAACACATAATTTCAGCATCATCATCATATCATACATGATACAAAGAAACTACACACGTGGACTCTTGCATTCTTCTTAAATAATAGAATTTGATGGCACACAACTGCAAAACTAAAAGAGTTGAACAAGCTTTTCATACCACACACGTGAAGCTTATTTTAACCCATACAAATCCTTATTAATATTGCAAACTAAAATAACTAATCTCTTTTTTTTTTGTGTTAGCTTCATATTGATCAAACTCTTTTTCAGAATATTATGTTTTGTGTTTGGGTTTGAAATTTAATAGGTGTATGGCACAAAGTGTGTTTTATAATTTCTACAATCAGGTTTCATACATGTCCTTAGACTAGATATTGCCATTATCATTCAATATCGATAACATGATGAAGTGGATTTCAATCATTATGGTTTAATATTGATCAAATTCCTTTTCAGAAGATTATATTTTGAGTTTGGATTTGAAATTTAATAGGTGGGTGATGGCACAAAGTGTGTTCTACAATTTTTACAATCAAGTTTCATACATGTCCTTTGACTAGATATCGCCATTGTCATTCAATATCGATAACACGATGAAGTGGATTTCAGTCATTATGGTTTAGTATCATTAAATCATCATTGATTTTGTCTCATCTCTGACGAATTTCCTAATCTCTCTCAAATATTTATTGTGTTTCCAACACATTTTTTTTGGTAAAAGTCAACACCGGTGCAGCTCATTGTGAAACCACCATCATCAATAACACTAAATGTTATATATATACATCCTTGTATGTGTTCAACTTTTGATGTGTTCGGCTCCTATGTAACAACATAATGGGGTTCATTTATCTTAGTTACACAAAACTATGCAATTAAAACTATTTCTATCCATACTTTTTGGGTTTTGCTTTACCTAGATAAATTATATTTTTATTTGCATAAAATACATAAATTTCATAAATTATTAAAATTACAAAATTTTTGTTAACGTTTACACGTTAAATCGCTATTAATCCTGATTTCATTTGAAAATTTTCGTTTTAATTTGGGTTGATTTCAAAGTTAAAACTAGTTTTTCGAATTAAAACAAGGTTTAATAGTGATTTAACGTGTAAATGTTAATAAAAATAGTATAATTTTAGCCATTTATGAAATTATTATAGTTTACAAAAGAAAAACACAATTTATGTAATAAAAAAAATTCAAAAAGTATATATAAAAATAGATTTATTCACATAAATTTCTGTAATTGACGGAATTGATGCTATTGAAATCTCAACATTTATTTTATTGTGTTAAAAAAATTCTTCGATGCTATTGAAATCTCTATATTTTTCTAATAAAAATCCCAACGAAAATAATTCCTAACATAGTTGGTCTAATGTTTTTGGACGTCTGGTACTTCTACCATATATAGAAGAATTCTTGGATTCATTTAATTTTGAGTTTCTTGTCAAATTCCAATTGTCACCAATATCCTAAATTGGTGAGTGTGATAAGTTGTACTCTATATTATGGTGAAAATAAAATAGTTAGTATATAGAATTGTGAAAGATCTTCTATACTTACTTTTTCAAAAAACAATGCAAAAATTATAGAATATTTTTAAGGATGAGTTACAAAATTGATATAAAATTTGTTTCCAACAAAACTAACCTCAAACTTTCTTTTGTAAAACTAACCTTTTGTGTTTTTTCTTTATCTCTCAACAATAAATCTATTCACAGTTTTGCCATTATCTTATATTTTTTTTTATTTTAAAAATGCAAAAGACAATTACACACACTTTTACAAATAAGTACAAAATTGTCATCTTATTCATTACACAATCACCATAGTCGTTGGTGTTAGGAGTTTTTAATGTCATCGACACACCCACTATTTACTTCTATTCCTCACCAAATCTCATTAATCTAAACTTTTTTCATTTTCTCTCATTATTTCTTCCCGTTTCTCTATTCACATTATATTAAAAAGCTTGCAACTTTGTAAAATATCATCACTATATGCTAAAACAAACTTGTAGAAGTATATGTCGGTTATCTTTAAAATAGTTCAGCTTAAAAATCATGATCCAATGTACTTTTCATGTTTTGGCTATGATTTCCTCATTGCAGATCGTAATATTTCATTTATAACGCAATATTTTCGCGAATTCTACTTTGTCAAGAAAAAAACACCGTTTTGATAGCAAAAATGCTAGTTTTGCAACTGAACAAATGTTTTTAACAAAACAGATTTCTCGTAAACTTCTCGATAAATCTGATTTACTGATAAAAAGTTAGTTTTGCAATTGACCAAATGTTTTTTAACAAAAAAACACTTTTCGAGAAGTTATATAATCACGTTATATCTTTTAATAACCATATGTTTTTTTAATAATCACGTTATATCTTGGTACAACTATTAAAGCAACATATAAAAATGACAATATTGAACAGCACATATACATTCTAAATTTAATTCCACTGATAAATTAGAAATATGATCGTTTATAAAATTGTGTTATTTTCATGTTGCACGATTGAAAATTATTTTTCTATTGAATATGAAAATTCATATGAGAAAAACCCATTAACATCAAAATTTCTTGTCAAATTTGATATAACTTTTTGTAGATAAGGAAACTAATCATGAAGAATCGAATTTTTACTTTTACAATAAAACAAAAAAGTAGAATATTTTCATAAATAAAAAAAACCATATGCCAAGAAAATTTTGATTTATTAGTTTTCCAACTACTAAAAAAGTATCATATTTTCTCATTTATAGTGGAAAATTGTTGAAATTTTTTGAATAAATAATTTCTAAAAAAATATTAGAAAATCAATGGATCCGAAGGTAGATTTCATGATGTGGAAAAGAATGGTAAACTTTTTCGGATTTATTTTCATTCAACATACCATCCCATAGAACAAATTCAAAACTCAAACTACTCTATTAGTGAAGCAAACAACAACATTTATGGAGCTTTATGGGGATCTCCATCTCATGCACGATATGATGGAGATCTGAATTATATTCTCGTTCTGTATGGGGTTTTTGGAAACCGGCGTATGCCACTACCAATTCTTCCCCCGAGTACAAGCATGGAAATGCTCACCATTTACTTCCTTTGTTTTGGTGCAACAATAAAGAATCTGATAGCAATGGTGGGTGAAATGTATGTGAGGGGTCAAATTATGGCACATAATATTATTTACGTAAATTATGTGGAATATGCCATAAAGAATGTGTCGAGGGTCTTGTATATCATTGTATTATTTGTTCTATTTTCATACATACAATATGTGCAATGAAATCAATACCCTTTGTTATATACCCTCTAAAAAGGTATAACCATCTCCTTACTTTTTTTTCCTAGACAAACCTATTTAACTTGCAACTTTTGTGGTTTGTTGAGAAATCTATATCCCGCATATGTTTGTTTCAGATGCAACTTTGTAGCTCATAAAGATTGCATGTATTCCCCACGCATCATCAAGATATCACGTCACCACCATCGTCTTTCCTATATTTCATCTTTTTCTTCTGGAAAATGGTTTTGTGGAGTTTGTCAGGAAAGTATAAACGGTGATTATGCTGCTCATTTAAAATGTTCTCCAAGAAATGATACTTGGGATGGGGAAGATCTTGAAGATATACAAGAAGAAGATAATATATGATAACCGAAGGAATGATACTTCATTTTCTTCATAGCCATCATCTTCAACTCGAGGTTAATAGATTTTCTGATGAAAATAAGCTTTGCCAAGCTTGTGTTCTCACTATCATTGAAGACAAATTATATTATTCTATGGAATGTGAGTTCTTCCTCCATGAAACATGTGCTAACGCTCCCCAAGAAATACATTACATCCGCATCGATTTATATTAAAAGATTTTAATGGATCTTTTGCCACATGTAATTCTTGTGACCATGTTCTTGGTGGCTTTATCTATGGTTGTTAGGGATGCGACTTCCATCTAGATGTATGGTGTGCTTCCATCTCTGAGCTATTTGATTACAAAATTCATATACATCTGTTGTTTTATACTTTCGACCCAAAAGAAAAACCTATATGTCACGTATGCAAAGCAAAATATAACAAACAATTAAATTGCATTCAATGTGAGTTTATTGTATGCATCAAATACATAATAAGTATGACAAACACTTTCTTAGAGTTTTATGTGAAGAAAAAGAAATATGTGAGAATAGTTGGTGTGACGTGTGCGAACATAATTTAAGAGACACAAACACAAAAGTGTTGTATTGGTGCGAAGAGTGTTGTATTACTATTCATATCGGATGATTACATAAAGATATAGTATATTGCATTGTATTGAATGTGTGTAATGGAAGAAGATAAATCTTAAAGAGAACATAATTTTATGGGCAAATGTCTAAAATAGCACTTTTTTAAGTTTTTATTCTAAAAATAGCATCATTAGTTTAAATTTCTAATAATAGCACAAATTTAAGATTAAAATGCATTAAAATTATAATTTTTTTTAAAAAAAACTAAACCCTAAATTAGAAAAAATGAACCCAAATACAATAATTTAAGTTTATATATAATTTTTTTAAAATAAATAAGTATTTTTACATAAGTATTTGTGCTATTTTGGGAGTTTAATTTTGAGATGCTAAATTTGGAAGAAAAACTTGAAAATGTGCTATTTTATGGTATTACTCTAATTTTATTATACAAACATTTGTTATAGAGATAGAAATGTAAAAACACTACCAATAGTGCTTTGTAATAGTCCAATACTGTAATGGCCGAGAAATTTGAAAACAATTAAGAAGGCCATATGAAGGACTGCTTTGCTCGGAAGAAAAAGTTTGAGAGTGAGGATAAGGGAGAAGCTGCTGTGATGATAGATGAAATTCAAGAAGTAGATGCTCTCACTACTTCTGAACAAAATCCTCATGATCGGTGGATTATAGACTCAGGATGTTCATACCATATGACGTCTAGAAGGGAGTGGTTTGATGATTTCACGGAGATACCAGGGGGACAGGTACTCTTAGCTGATAACAGGTCAGTATCAGTTCAAGGAATTGGTTCAATCAGAGTCAATACCAGAGGAGGAACCATCAAGCAACTGATAAATGTCAGGTATGTTCCTTTACTGAAAAGGAATTTAATTTCAGTAAGTACTTTAGATCTGCAGGGATTTAGGAATGAAGGAGGTAATGGCAAGACAAAGTTCTACAAGAATGGTAAGTTAGCACTTCAAGGTACGTTGTGTGGTAGTCTTTATCTTCTTGATGGTGAAACTGAACTGCCTGTAGTGAGTGTTGCTGAGAATAAGGATGATACTATATTATGGCATAGTAGATTAGGTCATATGAGTATTAAGAATCTTAGGATCTTAGTTGATAAAGGTCTGTTGGATAAAAAGAAAATAAGTGATCTAGAATTCTGTGAGAGCTGTATAATGGGAAAGGCTAAGAGGCTAAGCTTTAGTATTGGAAAGCACAATACGGATGAAGTACTTAGATATGTCCATGCAGATTTGTGGGGTTCACAAAATGTTTACATGTCTCTGTCCAGAAAGCAATATTTCTTGTCTATAATAGATGATTACTCTAGGAAGGTATGGGTATATTTTCTATCAGCTAAGAGTGAAGCTTTTAGTAAATTTCGTGAATGGAAATCATTAGTGGAAAATCAAGTGAATAAAAAGGTTAGGTGTCTTAGAACAGATAATGGTTTAGAATTCTGTAATAAGGAGTTCGATGATTTCTGTAAGAATCAAGGGATAGAGAGACATAGGACATGTGCCTACACTCCTCAGCAAAATGGAGTTGCTGAGCGAATGAATAGAACTATAATGGAGAAAGTTAGGTGTTTCTTAAATGAGTCAGGTCTAGATGAAAGATTCTGGGCAGAGGCTGTTGCCACGGCTATATATATTATAAATAGGTCTCCATCATCAGCAAATGATGGAAATGTACCAGAACAAATCTGGTTAGGAAAAGAACCCGGATATTCACATTTAAGGAGATTTGGATCGATTGTGT
Organism: Pugionium dolabratum; assembly: GCA_018901945.1. Classification (NCBI taxonomy): domain Eukaryota; kingdom Viridiplantae; phylum Streptophyta; class Magnoliopsida; order Brassicales; family Brassicaceae; genus Pugionium; species Pugionium dolabratum. The sequence continues at coordinate 140,548 of JAEVFF010000365.1, forward strand.
ATGTTCATATAGATCAAGGAAAACTAAAACCTAGAGCCCTAAAAGGTGTGTTTATAGGTTATCCTCAAGGAATTAAAGGGTATAAGGTTTGGTTAATTGATGAAAAGAAATGTGTAGTAAGTCGAAATATAGTTTTCACAGAAAATACTCTTTATAAGGATTATCTGCGTGAAAAGGATGTTGGTGCAGAAAAGATTATTACAGGTACAGATTCGCGGACTGAGGTTGAAATCAAGGACCTAGAGGCTGATCAACAGGATGCAGGTTTACAAAATGAGGAGGAAACAAATTCTCAAGGTGGAGAACCTGAGGCAAATCCTGATGATGAAGATGAGTCAGGAGAAGAGGAAGATAATCTGGACAATTATCTGTTAGCTAGAGATCGAGTAAGAAGAACCATCCATCAACCAATCAGGTATGCTAACGATAATTTGTTGGCCTTTGCTTTGTCTGTTGCTGAAGATCTCAGGTCAGAAGATCCAAAAGACTTCCAAGAAGCCTTTACAAGCAACAACTGGGATAAATGGAAGGAGGCCATGGACGATGAGATGCGATCTCTTGACAAGAATCACACATGGGATCTGGTAAGGAAACCAAATAACCAGAAAATCATAGGTTGTAGATGGGTTTTGACTAGGAAGTCAGGAATCCCAGGTGTTGAGAAACCTAGGTTTAAAGCTAGGTTGGTAGCAAAAGGATATTCTCAGAGAGAGGGTATAGATTATCAGGAGATATTTTCACCGGTAGTGAAGCATGTGTCGATAAGAGTACTGATGTCTTTGGTAGTAAATCTGAATTTAGAGCTTGAGCAGCTAGATGTAAAAACGGCATTTTTACATGGTAATATTGAGGAAGAAATCTTTATGAGTCAGCCAGAGGGTTATGAGGTTAAGGGAAAAGAGGATTATGTGTGTTACCTCAGAAAATCTCTATATGGGTTGAAACAAGCTCCTAGGCAATGGAATAAGTGTTTTGATCAGTTTCTGATTAAACATGGTTTTGTGAAGAGTAACTTCGACCATTGTGTTTATATCAAGGAGTTTATAAAAGGAGAGTTTATTTACTTGCTCCTTTACGTAGACGATATGTTAATTGCGTCTAGAAGTAAAGTTGAGATCAAGAAAATAAAAGGATTACTGAATAGTGAATTTGAGATGAAGGATCTCGGATCAGCTAAAAGGATTTTAGGTATTGATATAGAGAGAGATCGTGAAGGTGGAGTTCTTACATTATCTCAGACAAGGTACAGCAGAAAGGTTCTGAGATTGTTTAATATGGAAGATAGCAAATATGTTGCAACTCCGATTGGTGCTCATTTTAAGCTTGCATCAGTACAAAATGATGAAGAGATAGCTTATAATGTTCCTTACTATAATGCAGTAGGTAGCATTATGTATCTAATGATAGGGACTAGACCGGATGTAGCCTATGCAATAGGTCTTGTGAGTCGGTTTATGAGTAAACCAGGATTACTTCACTGGAAAACAGTTCAATGGATCTTAAGATACATTAAGGGGACTCAAGAGAAAGGATTGGTCTTTACAAAGACCTCAGATATTGGAGTAGAAAGATACTCTGATTCAGATTATGCTGCAGATTTAGATAGGAGAAGGTCGATAACTGGGTATGTTTTCACGGTTGGTGGGAATACAGTTAGCTGGAAATCAAATTTACAGCATGTGGTTGCTCTCTCAACAACTGAGGCTGAGTATATGGCTTTAGGAGAGGCTGTTAAGGAAGGAATTTGGCTGAAAGGTCTAGTCGAAGAGTTGGGATTTAAACAGTTAGCTGTGACAATATGGTGTGATTCGCAGAGTGCGATTTGTCTTGGGAAGAATAATACTTTCCATGAAAGGACGAAACATATAGCTGTGAAATATCACTTCATAAGAGATATTATTCAGCAAGGAATTGTTCAGGTTCAAAAAATTCCAACATCAAGGAATCCAGCAGATATGCTCACAAAAGTTATCCCTGTATTGAAGTTTGAGCAGGCGTTAGCTCTGCTCAAAGTGACCAGGTGAGTGTTGCATGGTCATGCTTGACGGTGCATAAAGCAAAGGAACCACTATGAAGAAGAAGAAAGAGGAAGAAGATGCTGATTGTCAAGGTGGAGATTGTTAGTCTTTATGACAACCAATCATCTTCTTAGCTCTAAACCGGGATTGGTTTAGTTTAAGTGGGTACGGTTAGCTGAAATTAGGAATGGTTAGGTAAATCATTTGGTTTATTTCGGTTTACATATTGTACCAATCTTACTCGGACTATAAGAGTAAGATGTGAGCTAGGGTTTTCGTAAGAGGCGCAGTCGACATTCTGGTTCGAGATCTTGTTTCTTACGGGGTTTTCTTTCCGGGTAGATGGAGAGAGTCATTCGACTCGTAAGGGTGTGAGTTCGTGGTTAGAGTAAGTTCTAAGGAGTAATCGGTTTGTATACTCTCTTTGTACTCTTGTTTCCGAACTGATGATATAGTGGATTGCTTGTGCCGTCAAGCCCAGACGTAGGGTTCTCATATCGAGACCTGAACTGGTTAAATCGTGCCTCTTGTTATGCGTTTATTACTTTCTTGATAATCGCTTGTATAGTATATCTTCTTGCGGTTTGAGAACTTTAGATCTAACGAAGTTTATTCGAGTGGTAGAGATCTATTTTGTTGTTGCTAGAATCTTGACATGTAAATTATGTGGAATATGCCATAAAGAATGTGTCGAGTCTCCATCTAAAATCAAACATCCTTACCATTCTCAAAATTCTCTTCAACTTTACTTTCATTCTTCTGAAAAAACACATTATTAAAGAGTGTTTCTGTTGTGGAAGATGTGCATTGGATCTTGTATATCATTGTATTATTTGTTCTATTTTCATACATACAATATGTGCAATGAAATCAATACCCTTTGTTATATACCCTCTAAAAAGGTATAACCATCTCCTTACTTTTTTTTCCTAGACAAACCTATTTAACTTGCAACTTTTGTGGTTTGTTGAGAAATCTATATCCCACATATGTTTGTTTCAGATGCAACTTTGTAGCTCATAAAGATTGCATGTATTCCCCACGCATCATCAAGATATCACGTCACCACCATCGTCTTTCCTATATTTCATCTTTTTCTTCTGGAAAATGGTTTTGTGGAGTTTGTCAGGAAAGTATAAACGGTGATTATGCTGCTCATTTAAAATGTTCTCCAAGAAATGATACTTGGGATGGAGAAGATCTTGAAGATATACAAGAAGAAGATAATATATGATAACCGAAGGAATGATACTTCATTTTCTTCATAGCCATCATCTTCAACTCGAGGTTAATAGATTTTATGATGAAAATAAGCTTTGCCAAGCTTGTGTTCTCACTATCATTGAAGACAAATTATATTATTCTATGGAATGTGAGTTCTTCCTCCATGAAACATGTGCTAACGCTCCCCAAGAAATACAACATGCATTACATCCGCATCGATTTATATTAAAAGATTTATACATCTGTTGTTTTATAGTTTCGACCCAAAAGAAAAACCTATATGTCACGTATGCAAAACAAAATGTCACAAACAATTAAATTGCATTCAATGTGAGTTTATTGTATGCATCAAGTACATAATAAGTATGACAAACACTTTCATAGAGTTTTATGTGAAGAAGAAGAAATATGTGAGAATAGTTGGTGTGACGTGTGCGAACATAATTTAAGAGACACAAACACAAAAGTGTTGTATTGGTGCGAAGAGTGTTGTGTTACTATTCATATCGGATGATTACTTGATGAAGATCCATATGTGATGCCTGATCAATCTTTTAAATGCAAATGAACACATGAAGAGTGTTAAAAGAAGGGTATGTTGCCCGGTCCTCTCAAATATTTTCAATTATTTGACTACTTATATTACATAGTATTATTGAATATGTGTAATAGAAAAAGATAAATATTAAACATAACGTAATTACTAAAAACATTTGTTATAGACATAGAAATGTAAAGAAACTACCAATAATGCTTTGCACTAGTCCAAAACCTTAATGACCGAAAAATTCAAAAGAAACTAAGAGAATAAACCATATAAGAATTAAGAACAACATGGAAATACATTTAGAAGATATTTAAATATTTATAAGAAATTTAAAAGACACTTTAGAGAACTTATGCAGAAAAGTCATTATTCTATTAATTTTGTGTTTGATTTGAAATACTTTAAATCCGTTTAGTGAAATTTCAGATGTTTGAAGCTCATTACTGATAGTTATATTCATCTGAATGAGAAACATATATATAACGAAGAACATATAGATCTATATGTTCTGTATAGAAACAATATTCAGAAATTGAATTGCTTTCCTGCTACTTTGAGGACAGAGTTAGGTGAGAATGCAATGCAAAGGATTTCAAGTCTTGATATCACTCTAATTAAGATATTCTTTAGTGTTGCACTCTTCACATAATCATGAGCTTTACAGTTTCAAAATAGTCGTAACCTCACCGAAAATATTAATGTTAAGTTTTATGACTTTTTAACTTCAAAATTAATTAATGTATAAGTTAGTATATGGACATATATTTTTTTTACTTATCCAAGGTCAGTCACATTAATAGCACAAATTTAAAATTAAAATACATAAAAAATAAATATTCAATTAGAAAAAATAAATCCAAATATAATGTTTTATTTTTATGTATAATTTATTTAGAGTAAATAAATATTTTAATATAATTATTTGGGATATTTTTGGAATTGTAATTTTAAGATGTTAGATTTGGAACAAAAATTTTAAAAAGGATTATTCTAGAATTGAATAACACTCTAAAATCACATATTTTTAAGTTTATCTTCCAAATCTAAAATATTAAAATTAAAATTCTTAAATATCACAAGTTATTATATGAAAATAATTATTTATGTTAAATAAATCATATATAAAACTAAAACATAATAATTGGATTCACTTTTTCTAATTTAAAGTTTAAATTTTTTAATAATAAATATTTTTAATTATTTTATTATTAAATTAGTATTATTTTTTAAAAATAAATTTGTGTAGCTATCAAATTAGTTTTATGACATTTAGAGAAACATTTGGTTCTTGAATCCAAGGCCACTCCTTGGCATAAAATCCACATAATCGATGTTTTAGGGAATCTATGACCAAAAACCGATTTTAAAGATGTATACACTCTATCATAAATTTGTCAAAAGATGATAACTAATTGTTACAATAATTAGTGTTGTTTCCCATGAACAAAAAATCAACAGCTCATTACCAACACTAAATGTTACATGTATGCATTTTTGTATGTGTTTGGCTTTGTATATAAAAACATCTTTATTGATTAGAGATTTCTTATTAATATAATAATATTTTACAGTAAGTTTAATTCAAAACTTGTCCTAAATTTTTACGTCTCTTATCAATAATTTTTTTTAAACAGAACAGATGTATGCAACTATAATAATCCCTAATACATTATTTGAGTAATATTTTTAAAAAATTACATTATCTTAACGTGTTATTGACAAAAATAGTATATTGATTTGTCATCACAAAAATAAATTTCAAATAAATATATAAACATACTTAACTAAGTAAAATATATGTTATTGTTATTAATTTGATTAGAGAATTAATATATTTTATTAAAATAACAAAAAAATAATATTAAATTTATAAAAAATAATTTTTTTCTTTATTTAATATATATATATATATAAATTTAATATTTAATATAATTTGAATATGTACAACTTGTTTATGAAAGATTTCATTATGAAAAACCTATTTAGGACCTTATATATTACTGATAAAATAGTGGAAGAACTTCGATACTTATTTTTCAAGAAATGATGCTAAAATAATAGAATATCTTTAATACTTGTTTGCAAAGAAATAATGATAAAATAATAGAATATCTTCATTTCTTGTTTGCCAAAAAAAGGTAAAGTATAGTAGTGGAAAAAATTAAATTGATGTATGATCCAATACTGCAAAGTGATGTTATTCGATTCATATATGATTCGCATGTCTTTTAATAATCATGTTATATCTTTGACCAACTATTAAATCAATATAACATATAAAATGAAAATATTCAACGAAACATATACATTCTAAATTTAATTCCATTGATAAATTAAAAATACGATCGTTTATAAAACTATATTATTTTTATGTTGCACTATTGTAAATTATTTTTCTATTGAATATGAAAATTTATATGAGAAAAACCTATTCACATCAAACTTTCTTTGATATAACTTTTTGTAGATAAAAAAACTAATCATGAAGAATTGAATATTTTACTTTTAGAAAGAAACAAAAAATAGAATATTTTCATAAACGAAGAAAACCATATGCCAAGAAAAGTTTGATTTATTAGTTGTCCAACTATTATAAAATTACCTCACTATGCTTTGCATACACGTTAAGAATCAAATAGTTAAAAGTAGAAGACTCGTCGAGTCATATTTTCTTATTTATACTAGAAAATTGTTGAAGTTTTTGAACAAATAATTTCAAAAAAAAAATATTGAAAAATCCCATGGCTTTTGAAGGTAGATTTCATGATGTGGAAAAGGATGGTAAACTTTTTCTTGTTTATTATCACTCAAAATACCATCCCATAGAACAAATTCAAAACTCAACCTACTTTAGCAGTGAAGCAAACAACAGCAATGGTCAATCTCTTTTCTTGTGTCCGCATGTACGATGGACATCTAAATTAATTTCTCGTTATTCACGGGATTTGGAGTGGCCTGTGTCTGTCTCTATCAATTCTTCCCCTGAGTACAAGCATGACAATGCTCACCATTTACTTCCTTTGTATTGGTGCAACAATAAAGAATTTGATCGCAATGGTGGGTGCAGTATATGTAAGGGGTCAAATTATGGTACACACTATTATTTATGTAAATTCTGTGAAAAAATATACCATAAAGAATGTGTCGAGTCTCCATCTGAAATCAAACATCCTTATCATTCTCAACATTCTCTTCAACTTTACTTCCATTGTTCCGAATTGGGCATTATTAAAGAGTGTTTTTGTTGTGGAAGACATGCATTGGGTCTCGTATATTATTGTATTATTTGTTCCATTTTCATGCATACAATATGTGCAATGAAATCAATACCTTTTGTTATAGACCCACCAAAAAGGCATAACCATTCCCTCATTTTTTTTCCTAGACAAACCTATTTAACTTGCAACATTTGTGGTTTGTTGAGAAATCTATATCCCACATATGTTTGTTTCAGATGCAACTTTGTAGCTCATAAAGATTGCATGTATTCCCCACGCATCATCAAGATATCACGTCACCACCATCGTCTTTCCTATATTTCATCTTTTTCTTCTGGAAAATGGTTTTGTGGAGTTTGTCAGGAAAGTATAAACGGTGATTATGGTGCTTATACTTGTGAAAAATGTAGTGATTATGCTGCTCATTTAAAATGTTCTCTAAGAAATGATGTTTGGGATGGAGAAGATCTTGAAGGTATACAAGAAGAAGATGATATATCACAAGATGATGTTGGATCGTTCAATATGATAACCGAAGGAATTATACTTCATTTCCTTCATAGCCATCATCTTCAACTCGAGGTTAACAAATTTTATGATGAAAACAAGCTTTGTCAAGCTTGTGTTCTCCCTATCTTTGAGGGTAAATTATATTCTTGTATGGAATGTGAGTTCTTCCTCCATGAAACATGTGCTAAGGCTGCCCGAGAAATACAACATGCGTTACATCCGCATCGACTTACATTGAAAAGTTCTAATGGATCTTTGTTTAGATGCAATTCTTGTGACCGTGTTCTTGGTGGCTTTATCTACAGTTGTTTGGGATGCGACTTCCATCTAGATGTACGGTGTGCTTCAATTTCTGAGCCATTTGATTACAAAATTCATAAACATCCGTTGTTCCTAACTTTCGACCCAAAAGAAAACCGCATATGTTACGTATGCGAAGCAAAATGTCAGAAGCAATTAAATTGCATTCAATGTGGTTTTCGTGTATGCATCAACTGCGTAACCTTACCGGAAAAGGCAAGATATAAGCATGACAAACACTTTCTTAGATTTTTATATGAAGAAGAAGAAATATGTGAGAATAGTTGGTGTGACGTGTGCGAACGGAGTTTAATAAACACAAACACAAAAGCTTTCTATTGGTGCGACGAGTGTTTTGTCACTATCCATATCGGATGCTTACTTGATGAAGACCCATATGTGATGCCTGGTCAATCTTTTCATTTAAATGCTCACAAGATTCATATTCTTCGCAAAAATAATGTTTCTCGACCATTATGCTATTATTGCAAAAATCCTTGTCAAGGAAAAATATTCAAGACAGACAATATTATAATGTGTTCAATGAAATGTAGTCGTAAAGTGTTTTTATGGAACCCCTAGCGAGTTGTCTACATCTCTACGTAAGTATAACTAGGGATTATATCGTTTAATTTCTTTTTACAAATATAAAAAACTGTAATAATGGATGAAGATAAAAATCTGAATAATAATATGCATAAAAATATCATAATATGTGTATTGAATATGTGAAGAAGCTATACAATAACTTTATCTTTAATGTTTATGTTTGGGAACATGATTATCGAATATTTGAAACAAATTTCAAAATAAAGATATAGTATATTGCATTGTATTGAATGTGTGTAATGGAAGAAGATAAATCTTAAAGAGAACATAATTTTATGGGCAAATGTCTAAAATAGCACTTTTTTAAGTTTTTATTCTAAAAATAGCATCATTCGTTTAAATTTCTAATAATAGCATAAATTTAAGATTAAAATGCATTAAAATTATAATTTTTTTTAAAAAAACTAAACCCTAAATTGGAAAAAATGAACCCAAATACAATAATTTAAGTTTATATATAATTTGTTTAAAATAAATAAGTATTTTTACATAAGTATTTGTGCTATTTTTGGGAGTTTATTTTGAGATGCTAAATTTGGAAGAAAAACTTGAAAATGTGTTATTTTATGGTATTACTCTAATTTTATTATACAAACATTTGTTATAGAGATAGAAATGTAAAAACACTACCAATAGTGCTTTGTAATAGTCCAATACTGTAATGGCCGAGAAATTTGAAAACAATTAAGAGAATAAACCCTACAAATATGAAAAAAATATAGAAAAAAACTTATAGATACTTGAATATTACATTCTCTACAAATTTTTACAATAATATATAGATAATTAACTATCGAAATTTGTTAGAACATTTTAAGGAGGTGATGAGATACAATGATGTTTTTAGAAATATTATACTATTTGGGCTTAATTTGGATTTTGTCTAAAAAATTATTTGGTTAACAATCAATTTAAGGTAGATCCAAATCAAGTTTAATTTCAATATTCCCCTTTAAACTTGATTTTTTCCAACAACCCGTGCTTTGAGAAAAGTAATTCAAATTGGTATTTTGGTAATGACTTGATGAAGATATATGCAATTGTTCTTGCTTCGAAGCTTCAAAGCTTCAATTGTCCAATCAAACATCTTTTCCCTATAAAGTCATGTTCTATCTCGATGTGTTTTGTTCTTACATGAAACACCGGATTATTAGCCAATTTAATAGCATTTGTTTATCTCAATAGATTGCAACAGGCTTATTGATTTACTCAAACAAATCCGCAAGGAGTTTTTGAAGCCATACACACTCTTGAACTACGATTGTTGAAGCTTTATATCATGTTTCATAAAGTAAGATTGTTGGTTGCTTTTTGTTGTACTTTGAAACACTTGTCGATCCACATAAGAAAACATAATACATAAGTTGATTTTCGATCATGTTGTTCTCCCTAAAAGTCATCATCCGTGTGAAACCCTAGAGAAAATATTAGCATTTTACTTGTAAACACATAATTTCAGCATCATCATCATATCATCCATGACACGAAGAACTACACACATGGACTCCTGCATTCTTCTTAAATAATAGAATTTGATCAGAATTTGATGGCACACAACTGCAAAACTGAAAAAATTGAACAAGCTTTTCATATCACACACGTGAAGCTTATTTTAACCCATACAGATCCTTCTTAATATTGCAAACTAAAATCACTCATCTTTTTTGTGTGTGTGTTTGCTCCATATTGATCAAATTCCTTTTCAGAAGATTATGTTTTGTGTTTGGGTTTGAAATTTAATAGGTGGGTGATTGCACAAAGTCTGTTATAAAATTTCTACAATAAAGTTTCATTCATGTTTTTAGACTAGATATTGCTATTGTCAGTTACACAAACAATTTACATCCATACTTTTTGGGTTTTGATTTACCTACATAAATTTTGGGGGGTTCATTTCTCTTACTACTTACACAAACAATTTACATCCATACTTTTTGGGTTTTGATTTACCTACATAAATTTTTTTTTTCCGTAAAATACATAAACTTCATAATTATTGAAATTATACAAATTTTGTTAACGTTTACCCATTAAATCGCTATTAATCTTGATTTAATTTGAAAAATCTCTTTTTAACTTAAGTTGATTTCAAAGTTAAAACTAGATTTTCGAATTAAAACAAGGTTTAATAGTGATTTAACGTGCAAACGCTAATAAAAATTGTATAATTTCAGTCATTTATGAAGTTGTTATAGTTTATAGGAAAAAAACATAATTTATGTAATTAAAAAAATTCAAAAAATATATATAAAAATAAGTTTATTAACATAATCNTTTTTTTTATATACATAAGCAAATTTATTTAATCAAATATATATATATATATATATATGTGTTTTTTTTATATACATAAGCAAATTTATTTAATCAAATATATATATATATATATATATATATATTTTACTCCACATACTTTATGATTTTATCTTAATCAATGAATGTCATTTATTATGACTCATAAGAAAAAATCAGTTTTCATAATATGCACCTATTTAATTAATAATAATTTTTTTTATTTGCCTTTATGATCATGAATTAATGCAAACAACAAACCATTTAAAATTATTAAATAAATAGATAAAAAAAAACTTTTAGTATGCCAAAACTTTCACGCCCGTTTTATGCACTTTAATTTGTTCTCTACCATTTATTATTTTGATCAAAAAAATAATTTCATCAATGTCTTGTAACTGATCATTAATTCTCTTAAAGATGATTATAATTAGGTTTCTTAGTATTACTACCCATTTGAGTTTCCATTCTTCATTTCGAGATATCATTCAATATTTTTTTTTTTTATGAATATTAAATGATAGTTACAAAATACTAAGGCAATCGGCTTAACACCAAGACTTAATCCACACTATTTTCATCATGAAAATCAATCACTAATTTTATGGTAAATTAAAACAATCTAGTTTGCTCTGATACCAATTGTTCTTTTATTTTTTTAATGATTTCGATTATGAAATCTAATCCCAAGAATCTCTAAATTTGATTTAATTCAACCTTAAACTTTTCTTTTAGAAGAAGAAAAATACTAACCTTGATCCATAAGCAATTAGATTGATTTGATCTTCTCCTCCCTTTGATCTTCTTTAATTATTCCTTTGATGAATAAGGAATTGATGATTTGTTTTTTCTCTTATTCTTCTATCTTTTAAATGAAGTTTTTAACTCACTTTTTAGAGAAGAAAAACACTCCCTCTCCCCTTATGGTCGTGTGTCTCTCTCTAGGGTTGTGATGGTTAATAACCACTTCATAACAACTTCATAACCACTTTCATTAACTTCCATTAAATCATTATATATAAAAAATATTTTCTTATTTATTTGTAGTTAATAAATATTCATTATTAACTATTAATGTAATATATAACATTAGAGAAAATTACACTTATTAAATATGATAGACAAGGGAGGAGGGTTATCAATACACCCAAATTCTAATATCATTAATCGAAACCGATTCATCACGGTATCGTCTTTTATATTAGAATTATAACATTAATATGAACTTGATTATTATAATTAAATCTAAAGACACATAGGTCACATATAAGAATATAAATATTCTTACACTTCCATCTAGATGTACGGTGTGCTTCAATTTCTGAGCCATTTGATTACAAAATTCATAAACATCCGTTGTTCCTAACTTTCGACCCAAAAGAAAAATCCATATGTTACGTATGCGAAGCAAAATGTCAGAAGCAATTAAATTGCATTCAATGTGGTTTTAGTGTATGCATCAACTGCGTAACCTTACCGGAAAAGGCAAGATATAAGCATGACAAACACTTTCTTAGATTTTTATATGAAGAAGAAAAAGTATGTGAGAAGAGTTGGTGTGACGTGTGCGAACGAAATTTAAGAGACACAAACACAAAAGCGTTCTATTGGTGCGACGAGTGTTCTGTCACTATCCATATCGGATGCTTACTTGATGAAGACCCCTATGTGATGCCTGGTCAATCTTTTTATTTAAATGCTCACCAGTTTCATGTTCATCGCAAAAGTAATGTTTCTCGACCATTATGCGATAGTTGCAAGAATCCTTGTCAAGGAAAAATATTCAAGACAGACAATCGTATAATGTGTTCAGTGGAATGTAGTTGTAAAATATTTTAAAGAGAACGTAATTATTATACAAACTACCAATAGTGCTTTGTACTAGTCTAATACTGTAATGGCCGAGAAATTTGAAAAAAAATTAAGAGAATAAACCAATTGTTGGTTATACTAGTGCTTTGTACTAGTCTAATACTATAAGTGAAGCAAAATATGGAAAAACACTTAGAGATACTTGAATATTACATTCTCTACAAATTTTTACAATAATATATAGATAATTAACTATTGAAATTTGTTAGAACATTTTAAGGAGGTGATGAGATACAATGATGTTTTTAGAAACATTATACTATTTGGGTTTAATTTGGATTTTGTCTAAAAAAATTATTTGGTTAATAACCAATTTAATGTAGATCCAAATCAAGTTTAATTTCAATATTCCCCTTTAAATCTGATTTTGTCCACCAATCCGTGCTTTGAAAAAAATAATTCAAATTGGCATTTTGGTAATGACTTGATGAAGATATATGCAATTGTTCTTGCTTCGAAACTCTAAAGCTTTAATTGTCCAATCAAACATCTTTTTCTCTATAAAGTCATATTCTATCTCGATGTGTTTTGTCCTTACATGAAACACCGGATTATTAGCCGATTTAATAGCATTTGCTTATCTCAATTGATTGCAACAAGCTTATTGATTTACTCAAACAAATCCGCAAGGAGTTTTTGAAGCCATACACACTCTTGAGCTACGATTGTTGAAGCTTTATATCGTGCTTCATAAAGTAAGATTGTTGGTTGCTTCTTGTTGTACTTTGAAACACTTGTCTCTCCACATAAGAAAACATAATATATATGTTGATTTTCGATCATGTTGATTTCCGTAAAAGTCATCATCCGTGTGAAACCCTAGAGAAAATATTAGCATTTTACTTGTAAACACATAATTTTAGCATCATCATCATATCATACATGATACAAAGAACTACACACATGGACTCTTGCATTTATCTTAAATAATAGAATTTGATGGCACACAACTGCAAAACTGAAAGAGTTGAACAAGCTTTTCATACCACACACACCTGAAGCTTATTTTAACCCATACAAATCCTTATTAATATTGCAAACTAAAATAACTAATCTCTTTTTTTTGTGTTAGCTTCATACTGATCAAATTCTTTTTCAGAATATTATGTTTTGTGTTTGGGTTTGAAATTTAATAGGTGGATGGCACAAAGTGTGTTTTATAATTTCTACAATCAGGTTTCATACATGTCCTTAGACTAGATATTGCCATTGTCATTCAATATCGATAACATGATGAAGTGGATTTCAATCATTATGATTTAATATTGATCAAATTCCTTTTCAGAAGATTATGTTTTGTGTTTGGGTTTGAAATTTAATAGGTGGGTGATGGCACAAAGTGTGTTCTACAATTTTTACAATCAAGTTTCATACATGTCCTTTGACTAGATATCACCATTGTCATTCAATATCGATAACACGATGAAGTGGATTTCAATCATTATGGTTTAATCATCATTGAATCATCATTGATTTTGTCTCATCTCTGACGAATTTCCTAATCTCTCTCAAATATTTATTGTGTTTCCAACACAATTTTTTTGGTAAAAATCAACACCGGTGCAGCTTATCGCGAAACCAACATCATCAATAACACTAAATGTTATATATATATCCTTGTATGTGTTCGGCTTTTTATGTGTTCGGCTCTCTATGTAAAAATATAATGGGGTTCATTCATATTAGTTACACAAAACTATGCAATTAAAACTATTTTCTATCCATAATTTTTTGGTTTTGTTTTACCTACATAAATTATTTTTTTTTTCGTAAAATACATAAACTTCAAAAATTTTGTTAACGTTTACACGTTAAATCGCTATTAATCCTGATTTCATTTGAAAAATTTCGTTTGAACTTGAGTTGATTTCAAAGTGAACTAGATTTTTTGTATTAAAACAAAGTTTAATAGTGATTTAATGTATAAATGTTAATGAAAATTGTATAATTTCAGTCATTTATGAAATTGTTATAGTTTACAAAACAAAAATACAATTTATGTAATTAAAAAAATTCAAAAGTATATATAAAAATAGGTTTATTCACATAAATTTCCGTAGTTGACGGAAGTGATGCTATTGAAATCTCAACATTTACTTTATTGGGTTAAAAAAATTATTTGATACTATTGAAATCTCTATATTTTTCTAATAAAAAACTCCAACGAAAACAACTCCTAACATAGTTGGTCTAATGTTTTTGGACGTGTGGTACTTCTACCATATATAGAAGAATTCATAGATTAATTTGATTTTGAGTTTCTTGTCAAATTCCAATTGTCACCAATATCCTAAATTGGCCAGTGTGATAAGTTGTACTCTATATTATGGTGAAAATAAAATAGTTAGTATATAGAATTGTGAAAGATCTTCTATACTTACTTTTTCAAAAAACAATGCAAAAATTATAGAATATCTTTAAAGATGATTTGCAAAATTGATATAAATTTTGTTTCCAATAAAACTAACCTCAAACTTTCTTTTGTAAAACTAACTTTTTGTGTTTTTTCTTTATCTCTCAACAATAAATCTATTTACAGTTTTGTTATTATCTTATATATTTTTTTAAAAAAAAATACAAAAGACAATTACATATACACTTTTACAAATAATTACAAAATTATCATCTTCTTCATTACACAATCACCATAGTCGTTGGTTGTTAGGAGCTCTTAATACCATCGACAGACCCACTATTTACTTCTATTCTTCACCAAATCTCATTAATCTAAACTTCTTTCATTTTCTCTCACAATATCTTCCCATTTTTCTCTTTACATTATCTTAAAAGCTTGCAACTTTGTAAAATATCATCACTATATGCTAAAACAAACTTGTAGAAGTATATATCGGGTAAAGAGCCTTTTTTATTGAAAAGGGATGTCAAAAAATATTCAAGCTTATATTTGGGGCTATTCGTTTGTCAACAATGCATGCCAGATAATACACCGTCCTCTGGATTATTACAACCATTATCTATTCCCACAGTTATTTGGACCGATATCACCATGGATTTCATAGATAGTATTCCGTTGTCATTTGGAAAATTGGTGATTTTGGTGGTTGATAACATAAAAATATTTATTAATAATTGATTAATAAATAATAGAATATATTTATTAATAATTGGTAAGCTAAAAATATTTCACTAGATTCATTAAAATATCAAATATTTTAATATATTAGGAATTCTTGGAAATATTTATCATTTAAGACCTATGAAATTCAGTACATCTATATTCACACAATTTGCTAAATTTGTCGCGTAACCGTCCAAAAATTTGACCTTATTTTTGATACATTCCAGTAACCGTTTTTGGCTTTTTGTGTCAATCTAAATATTGGAAATTAAACATTATTCCGACCATCCACGTGCAACTATTTTCGAGAGTAAAACTTTGCAATATCTAATTTTGACTTAACTGTATGTTTTGATTTATCTATCACATTCATAATAGTATTAATGACGTTATCGAAGAAATTATTTTTTATATGCATCACATCAATATTATGTAGTAGCTTAATATATGTACGGTAACTCCCAAAATACGCTTTGTTTGTGCCAATTATGCCAACATCCATAACCTTCTTGTTTAGTTTCATTAACATTTCCACCGAAGTCAAATGTTCTTAAAGGATTGACAGTTTTTATTCGTTCGTATAAAACTTGTTCGATTGTCAATGATTGTGAAGGATAATCATTCAAAGCATGCTTACTCTTTAAAAATTTGTTTAATTTTTTCGTAACGGATGAGTCTGAGGAAGAAATCTTCTATGACAATCAAACCAATATGTCTTTATACCATTTGGCAATTGAAATGCCTTGGTATCATGCATACAAATTAGGCAAGACTGTCTACCATGCGTTGTCCATCCTGACAACATTTCATATGTGATGCCTGATCAATCTTTTAAATGCAAATGAACACATGAAGAGTGTTAAAAGAAGGGTATGTTGCCCGGTCCTCTCAAATATTTTCAATTATTTGACTACTTATATTACATAGTATTATTGAATATGTGTAATAGAAAAAGATAAATATTAAACATAACGTAATTACTAAAAACATTTGTTATAGAGATAGAAATGTAAAGAAACCACCAATAATGCTTTGCACTAGTCCAAAACCTTAATGATCGAAAAATTCAAAAGAAACTAAGAGAATAAACCATATAAGAATTAAGAACAACATGGAAATACATTTAGAAGATATTTAAATATTTATAAGAAATTTAAAAGACACTTTAGAGAACTTATGCAGAAAAGTCATTATTCTATTAATTTTAATCTACTTATACAAAGTGTTCTACAAATGAGAAGTAAAAAAGCTAATTATATGATCAAAAAGTACGAGATATGGAATTTTTTACTTGGTCAATTGGAAGACTGGATATTGAATTCATCCCTATTGGCCATCAAGTTGGCACTGAATTTCACAATCTAGAATGTCATTCACAAGGTAATGGATTTAGTTTTCAAAATAGTTCTGAGTAATAATATTTTGGACAAATATTTTGTGTTTGATTTGAAATACTTTAAATCCGTTTAGTGAAATTTCAGATGTTTGAAGCTCATTACTGATAGTTATATTCATCTGAATGAGAAACATATATATAACGAAGAACATATAGATCTATATGTTCTGTATAGAAACAATATTCAGAAATTGAATTGCTTTCCTGCTACTTTGAGGACAGAGTTAGGTGAGAATGCAATGCAAAGGATTTCAAGTCTTGATATCACTCTAATTAAGATATTCTTTAGTGTTGCACTCTTCACATAATCATGAGCTTTACAGTTTCAAAATAGTCGTAACCTCACCGAAAATATTAATGTTAAGTTTTATGACTTTTTAACTTCAAAATTAATTAATGTATAAGTTAGTATATGGACATATATTTTTTTTACTTATCCAAGGTCAGTCACATTAATAGCACAAATTTAAAATTAAAATACATAAAAAATAAATATTCAATTAGAAAAAATAAATCCAAATATAATGTTTTATTTTTATGTATAATTTATTTAGAGTAAATAAATATTTTAATATAATTATTTGGGATATTTTTGGAATTGTAATTTTAAGATGTTAGATTTGGAACAAAAATTTTAAAAAGGATTATTCTAGAATTGAATAACACTCTAAAATCACATATTTTTAAGTTTATCTTCCAAATCTAAAATATTAAAATTAAAATTCTTAAATATCACAAGTTATTATATGAAAATAATTATTTATGTTAAATAAATCATATATAAAACTAAAACATAATAATTGGATTCACTTTTTCTAATTTAAAGTTTAAATTTTTTAATAATAAATATTTTTAATTATTTTATTATTAAATTAGTATTATTTTTTAAAAATAAATTTGTGTAGCTATCAAATTAGTTTTATGACATTTAGAGAAACATTTGGTTCTTGAATCCAAGGCCACTCCTTGGCATAAAATCCACATAATCGATGTTTTAGGGAATCTATGACCAAAAACCGATTTTAAAGATGTATACACTCTATCATAAATTTGTCAAAAGATGATAACTAATTGTTACAATAATTAGTGTTGTTTCCCATGAACAAAAAATCAACAGCTCATTACCAACACTAAATGTTACATGTATGCATTTTTGTATGTGTTTGGCTTTGTATATAAAAACATCTTTATTGATTAGAGATCTCTTATTAATATAATAATATTTTACAGTAAGTTTAATTCAAAACTTATCCTAAATTTGTACGTCTCTTATCAATAATTTTTTTAAAACAGAACAGATGTATGCAACTATAATAATCCTTAATATATTATTTGAGTAATATTTTTAAAAAATTACATTATCTTAACGTGTTATTGACAAAAATAGTATATTGATTTGTCATCACAAAAGTAAATTTCAAATAAATATATAAACATACTTAACTAAGTAAAATATATGTTATTGTTATTAATTTGATTAGAGAATTAATATATTTTATTAAAATAACAAAAAAATAATATTAAATTTGTAAAAAATAATTTTTTTTCTTTATTTAATATATATATATATAAATTTAATATTTAATATAATTTGAATATGTACAACTTGTTTATGAAAGATTTCATTATGAAAAACCTATTTAGGACCTTATATATTACTGATAAAATAGTGGAAGAACTTCGATACTTATTTTTCAAGAAATGATGCTAAAATAATAGAATATCTTTAATACTTGTTTGCAAAGAAATAATGATAAAATAATAGAATATCTTCATTTCTTGTTTGCCAAAAAAAGGTAAAGTATAGTAGTGGAAAATATTAAATTGATGTATGATCCAATACTGCAAAGTGATGTTATTCGATTCATATATGATTCGCATGTCTTTTAATAATCATGTTATATCTTTGACCAACTATTAAATCAATATAACATATAAAATGAAAATATTCAACGAAACATATACATTCTAAATTTAATTCCATTGATAAATTAAAAATACGATCGTTTATAAAACTATATTATTTTTATGTTGCACTATTGTAAATTATTTTTCTATTGAATATGAAAATTTATATGAGAAAAACCTATTCACATCAAACTTTCTTTGATATAACTTTTTGTAGATAAAAAAACTAATCATGAAGAATTGAATATTTTACTTTTAGAAAGAAACAAAAAATAGAATATTTTCATAAACGAAGAAAACCATATGCCAAGAAAAGATTGATTTATTAGTTGTCCAACTATTATAAAATTACCTCACTATGCTTTGCATACACGTTAAGAATCAAATAGTTAAAAGTAGAAGAC
The DNA here is from genome assembly GCA_018901945.1 of Pugionium dolabratum. Lineage (NCBI taxonomy): Eukaryota > Viridiplantae > Streptophyta > Magnoliopsida > Brassicales > Brassicaceae > Pugionium > Pugionium dolabratum. The sequence goes on from JAEVFF010000365.1 coordinate 159,925, forward strand.
TCGTCGAGTCATATTTTCTTATTTATACTAGAAAATTGTTGAAGTTTTTGAACAAATAATTTCAAAAAAAAAATATTGAAAAATCCCATGGCTTTTGAAGGTAGATTTCATGATGTGGAAAAGGATGGTAAACTTTTTCTTGTTTATTATCACTCAAAATACCATCCCATAGAACAAATTCAAAACTCAACCTACTTTAGCAGTGAAGCAAACAACAGCAATGGTCAATCTCTTTTCTTGTGTCCGCATGTACGATGGACATCTAAATTAATTTCTCGTTATTCACGGGATTTGGAGTGGCCTGTGTCTGTCTCTATCAATTCTTCCCCTGAGTACAAGCATGACAATGCTCACCATTTACTTCCTTTGTATTGGTGCAACAATAAAGAATTTGATCGCAATGGTGGGTGCAGTATATGTAAGGGGTCAAATTATGGTACACACTATTATTTATGTAAATTCTGTGAAAAAATATACCATAAAGAATGTGTCGAGTCTCCATCTGAAATCAAACATCCTTATCATTCTCAACATTCTCTTCAACTTTACTTCCATTGTTCCGAATTGGGCATTATTAAAGAGTGTTTTTGTTGTGGAAGACATGCATTGGGTCTCGTATATTATTGTATTATTTGTTCCATTTTCATGCATACAATATGTGCAATGAAATCAATACCTTTTGTTATAGACCCACCAAAAAGGCATAACCATTCCCTCATTTTTTTTCCTAGACAAACCTATTTAACTTGCAACATTTGTGGTTTGTTGAGAAATCTATATCCCACATATGTTTGTTTCAGATGCAACTTTGTAGCTCATAATGATTGCATGTATTCCCCACGCATCATCAAGATATCACGTCACCACCATCGTCTTTCCTATATTTCATCTTTTTCTTCTGGAAAATGGTTTTGTGGAGTTTGTCAGGAAAGTATAAACGGTGATTATGGTGCTTATACTTGTGAAAAATGTAGTGATTATGCTGCTCATTTAAAATGTTCTCTAAGAAATGATGTTTGGGATGGAGAAGATCTTGAAGGTATACAAGAAAAAGATGATATATCACAAGATGATGTTGGATCGTTCAATATGATAACCGAAGGAATTATACTTCATTTCCTTCATAGCCATCATCTTCAACTCGAGGTTAACAAATTTTATGATGAAAACAAGCTTTGTCAAGCTTGTGTTCTCCCTATCTTTGAGGGTAAATTATATTCTTGTATGGAATGTGAGTTCTTCCTCCATGAAACATGTGCTAAGGCTGCCCGAGAAATACAACATGCGTTACATCCGCATCGACTTACATTGAAAAGTTCTAATGGATCTTTGTTTAGATGCAATTCTTGTGACCGTGTTCTTGGTGGCTTTATCTACAGTTGTTTGGGATGCGACTTCCATCTAGATGTACGGTGTGCTTCAATTTCTGAGCCATTTGATTACAAAATTCATAAACATCCGTTGTTCCTAACTTTCGACCCAAAAGAAAACCGCATATGTTACGTATGCGAAGCAAAATGTCAGAAGCAATTAAATTGCATTCAATGTGGTTTTCGTGTATGCATCAACTGCGTAACCTTACCGGAAAAGGCAAGATATAAGCATGACAAACACTTTCTTAGATTTTTATATGAAGAAGAAGAAATATGTGAGAATAGTTGGTGTGACGTGTGCGAACGGAGTTTAATAAACACAAACACAAAAGCTTTCTATTGGTGCGACGAGTGTTTTGTCACTATCCATATCGGATGCTTACTTGATGAAGACCCATATGTGATGCCTGGTCAATCTTTTTATTTAAATGCTCACAAGATTCATATTCTTCGCAAAAATAATGTTTCTCGACCATTATGCTATTATTGCAAAAATCCTTGTCAAGGAAAAATATTCAAGACAGACAATATTATAATGTGTTCAATGAAATGTAGTCGTAAAGTGTTTTTATGGAACCCCTAGCGAGTTGTCTACATCTCTACGTAAGTATAACTAGGGATTATATCGTTTAATTTCTTTTTACAAATATAAAAAACTGTAATAATGGATGAAGATAAAAATCTGAATAATAATATGCATAAAAATATCATAATATGTGTATTGAATATGTGAAGAAGCTATACAATAACTTTATCTTTAATGTTTATGTTTGGGAACATGATTATCGAATATTTGAAACAAATTTCAAAATAAAGATATAGTATATTGCATTGTATTGAATGTGTGTAATGGAAGAAGATAAATCTTAAAGAGAACATAATTTTATGGGCAAATGTCTAAAATAGCACTTTTTTAAGTTTTTATTCTAAAAATAGCATCATTCGTTTAAATTTCTAATAATAGCATAAATTTAAGATTAAAATGCATTAAAATTATAATTTTTTTTAAAAAAACTAAACCCTAAATTGGAAAAAATGAACCCAAATACAATAATTTAAGTTTATATATAATTTGTTTAAAATAAATAAGTATTTTTACATAAGTATTTGTGCTATTTTTGGGAGTTTATTTTGAGATGCTAAATTTGGAAGAAAAACTTGAAAATGTGTTATTTTATGGTATTACTCTAATTTTATTATACAAACATTTGTTATAGAGATAGAAATGTAAAAACACTACCAATAGTGCTTTGTAATAGTCCAATACTGTAATGGCCGAGAAATTTGAAAACAATTAAGAGAATAAACCCTACAAATATGAAAAAAATATAGAAAAAAACTTATAGATACTTGAATATTACATTCTCTACAAATTTGTACAATAATATATAGATAATTAACTATTGAAATTTGTTAGAACATTTTAAGGAGGTGATGAGATACAATGATGTTTTAGAAATATTATACTATTTGGGCTTAATTTGGATTTTGTCTAAAAAATTATTTGGTTAACAACCAATTTAAGGTAGATCCAAATCAAGTTATATTTCAATATTCCCCTTTAAACTTGATTTTTTCCAACAACCCGTGCTTTGAGAAAAGTAATTCAAATTGGTATTTTGGTAATGACTTGATGAAGATATA